>OZ022579.1:25549352-25600983 GCA_963669155.1 Arbacia lixula | reverse complement strand
TAGTGGCTAAGGCGACCCCGATCCGACTGACCGTCAGATTGACAGATTCTCGACACTATACAAATTATAATTTCCTTTGTCGGGTGTAGGTGGGTTTTTGAACAATGACAAGCCGCCATGCCTCAGCTGGATCAAAGCTATTACTTTGATGCAGTACACGTATGGGAGAAAGTATATGAATGTGTGAAATTATACATATACAACAGCTTTGGCAACTCTTTTATTTAAATATTTTGTGAAAGAAATTGATGAAGAGAACAATGGTAGGCGTAGCTTAAATCAAGGTTCCCCAGAGCTATCTACCCTTTGGAAAAATTGTTGATGCCGAAAAAATGTCTCTGCCGGGAATCGAACCCGGGCCCCCAGCTATGAACGCCGGTGCCTTAACCACTAGACCACAGAGACGGTTAGTGGCTAAGGCGACCCCGATCCGACTGACCGTCAGATTGACAGATTCTCGACACTATACAAATTATAATTTCCTTTGTCGGGTGTAGGTGGGTTTTTGAACAATGACAAGCCGCCATGCCTCAGCTGGATCAAAGCTATTACGTGTACGTATATACGTGTACTGCATCAAAGTAATAGCTTTGATCCAGCTGAGGCATGGCGGCTTGTCATTGTTCAAAAACCCACCTACACCCGACAAAGGAAATTATAATTTGTATAGTGTCGAGAATCTGTCAATCTGACGGTCAGTCGGATCGGGGTCGCCTTAGCCACTAACCCGTCTCTGTGGTCTAGTGGTTAAGGCACCGGCGTTCAAAGCTGGGGGCCCGGGTTCGATTCCCGGCAGAGACATTTTTTCGGCATCAACAATTTTTCCAAAGGGTAGATAGCTCTGGGGAACCTTAATTTAAGCTATATATATATATATATATATATATATATATATATATATATATATATATAAATGTTACTTATATATATATATATAAATGTTACTCAAAACATCAAACTAATGTCTTTCCATCATTCATGTTATACCATGAGATTTATAGGTAGTTTTCTAAACGATACATTTATACAACTTAAGTGCAGGAAAACGGATTACAAAAAGGTACAAGAATATATGTAGTAAGACGTACGTGTATAATTATCAAGCAGCTCTTAGATTTTTCTTGACTTTATCCATCGTAAAGGTGGTGAAAGCCAGTATCAAATTGCATCCGTTTTCAGAATGACGTCATGCCGACCGGCCATCTATTTGATGAAGTGGCCGGACTACTGGTCAGAGCACAGCGCGGTCCTTTGATACTCTTTGATGTTTCTCCGCAGTCATTATCCTTTTAGCCCACCTGTGTCTTATCACCGCTCACATGATTCCTGTATCTATCTCTTTCATATAGATTCTGGCATGAGGGACCAACGCGCTCAGTACTTGAGGATTGTCTTCCTTACAGCCTTAGGGGTTCTTGTTGTTGTTCTCGTTGTTGTCAGTATAGTACATCGATAGCGTCCACAATCGTGCGACTGTGATATTGAAATTTGATAAGCAACAGTGTATATTTCTCATCTTTTGTTAAAAAGAACTGTGAAAGGCGTAGATGAATTACATGGCTACGAGAAGGATGCGGAGGCATCAAGAAAGTTAGAGAAGCGAAAGGGTAAGACAAATGAGGAAGAACAGAGGGATAGAGAAATAACATGGAAAGAGGGAAGAGGGGAGAGAAGAACAAAGACAGAAAAGGGTAGAAACAGACAGATACTGATGTTTCTGAATGTGTATGTACATGTGTGCTCATGTGTGTCTGTGTGTGTTTGTGTGTGTGTGTGAGAGAGGGAGAGAGAGAGACAGAGAGACAGAGAGACAGAGAGACAGAGACAGAGAAGACAGAGACAGAGAGAAAAGGGAGCGGGGGGGGGGGCAGGGGGGGGGGGCGGTAGAAGGAAATAAACGGATATATGGGCATATTTGCTATGAAGAGTGTTTAAATACATGTATAATGGTTATTACGACCAATTACTGCATAGTATTTGTAAATTTTGAATTGTCAAGACATTACATTAAAACAGTATATCGGTTTTTCATTTGATGAACTTGGACTTTGCGCAACCCGGTGACATGTTAAGCACATGCCTAACACGGAACATATACAAGTCTTTTCACTGGTTGTGTAGCAATGAAGACATTTGTTACCAATTGAGTATGTTACCAATCTTGTTTTTGGCGTTTTCAATGTGTTATGGAGCCAAGGTTGATCTTTCGTTTATTCTGCCCACCTACCTTTCTTCCTCCCGACTGTTTCCATCATTGGTCCGTGTGTATTCCACCATTTTCATACTGGTCTGATTACATTTTCTTCTTTCCGTCATATTTCATCGGATATTTGTTTGATTCCCTGTCTTTTATTTTCCTTACGTGTTCATCATTCCTGTTGAGGTCCGGATCTCTATTAGTTAATGATGCTTTATCCAAGGGGCTGTCGTATTTTCATCACCGTCAACATTGATCTTACGTTAAATCTTAATCTCTTGATTACATCTACTCTATTACTCTCTTGTTTGTTAATGAAAAATGTGTAAATAGTGTAAATAGAGAGTCATCACTTGGCGCCGAATTCAGTGATCCATTTCATCAAAAAGTGCCAATGTGTTTATAGGTCAGTTCATTTTTCTTATGCATAACACACTGTTGCATCCTTTCATATTGTGTTTGCCGGAGGTCTAGATTCGATGTGCATTGCGTATTAAGTTTAAGTATTTACGGATGTCATGCGCATGAAGGAAGTACTTTTAATCAGGTAGAATTTACAACTTCTTATATTTGGTTAAATTACACTTTAATAATCTACGTAGCTGATACATGCAACCCTCACGTGAAGAAGTCGATTACAATAATGTATTTGAGAAAACACTTACTTCAATTGCATTCGATTTCAATTGATCACAGTAAAGCAATTTAGCCCCAGGCTTTTGATTAAAACTATAAGCTAGTCAACTTTTCCGCATTCCCGTCTCCATGCCCCAGGATAAAATACTCTACACGCGAGGGTTGATTCGAACAGAACAATCAATTAAATAAATCACACGAAAGCAAGTAAGGAAAGTAAGGAAGAATTAAGGATACTAAGAACGCAGCAACAGCAACTTGGACGCACAGAAACGAGCATGTCCCTATAGGGACATTCACATACAAAAGTATACATGTATGACAGCGGTCAAAATCTTCTTTTGTGCATTCACACACAATACTCACTATCCAGCAAGCGCCGCGGTCTATGTACACATGCATTGGCTCAAAGATTGTGCCTATTAACAAAACATTACACGATTAGCGAGAACGAGGTCGAAAAATCTTAATAATTTTAGTGTATTTCGTTGCATGCCCATATATAGTTAACTTAATAGCGATAGTGCGCAAATCTCCTGCGCTCGTTATGGCAAAACCTATACTATAGTTTGGCGCTTGAGGTATCTCGTGACGGCTCTATTCTGTCGTTGGTATAGTGTCTAAAACGGAACCCAGCAGTTATTTCTAAAAGACGCTTGTTGCACCACAAATTGCCATCCCTGCACAAATTGTCGCCGGCAACAATTTGTACGAAGTTTTAAAAACCTGACACCACAAATTGTCGCCGGCGATAATTTCTACAGGGGCGACAATTTGTCGTGCAACAACCCTTTGGCGCTTTCCGCCAAGCTTCGATAATGTTCAAGTCGCAATTGAAGCGCCAACGGGAAATGGGTGGATGTGACAATCCTCTTTTACACATACGTCAACATGGTTAAGTGTTTTTTGCCTTTTTGTGTATGGGTGCGGATGTAAAAAGGATGACATGAAAGGTGTTGATTAACATTAGTAAGCATCTCATATATGTTATCAGCACAAATTGCTTCTGTTAGCCCGATATCTTTTTTTTTTGTACTTTATGGGGGAATGAAGTACAACCTCTATGTAACCCTTAGGCTGGGCTAAATTATAATTTCAATCATTGATTATTGACAACATTGAAAAGGACATCATACAGGTTTAGCATGGGCCTTACTATATATACATCACACTGACATGTAAGGGTGGGGGTGGAAGGGGAGGGGATGGGGTGGGAGGGAGGGGAGAAAGGGCGGTGGGGTACCACTTGCTTAACATCGTTATCACGGTTGTCCACCATGGCGTTGACGAAGAATCAACTTGCTCTCTGTACATGATGTATGCGATGTCTGTATGACTATCTGATATGGCAAATATAAAGTCTGCCCCGATATTGATTCCAAGATTTTTGACCATGCTGCATGCCGCTAGAGCTGTTCCATAGATCCTTCGTTCCCGTAAAGTCATGTCCCAGTGCGATTTGATAGCAATAAAAAGTGCAGGCGAGTTCACTCGAGCTTACTTGAATTTTGAAAGATTATTTTCATTGCTTATTGTCTTTTTGACGAAAGAAAAGTATTAATTCAGCGAGAAAGTTGGAGAAAGTGAGATAGAGATTTGTGTTGTGTGTGTGTGTGTGTGTGTGTGTGAGGGTGGAGTATAGAGAAAGAAAGTACAAATGAGCAGGGGCAGGAAGAAAAGGCGATAGAGAAAATTAAAAAAATGAAGTAATGAACCCAACATCAAGAAAAATATAAAACAGCTAGAGGCAAAAATTTTGAAAGGAAATTTTAGGCATGCACCAAATAGCAGTAAGGATAGCTTGCTCCATCCTGTAAATGAATGAACAAAAAAAAAATCTTGGAACCAGAAGGGATTTGAACCTGCAATCTACTGCTTACTACTATATTGTAATTAAACAGGGATTGTAATTACCAGGGAAACATCTACAATGCTCAAAGGTCATCAGCTGATACCACATGTCCTATAATTATTATAACTTGTTAAAGGCTACACGTGACACGGCCCATGGCGACCGCTTGTATTGTGAATGCAGAGTCTCTTTGATTAAAGAACTTTAAGGACACGGAGATTCTGATACCCTGACACCTATATCCTGGTCTGCGTGGCATTGTGTGTAAGCTTATTGGGTGGACGTGATAGAAGGTGTTCGGCGCCCAGTGTTCGCGAGAGTAACAGTCACACAATGCTGACACATGATGTGGTGTCTTCGCATACACGGAATACCTCTGCTTATAGGGCACGTCCTCATTGCGCGTTGTGCAGATGATACAAATCGCCTCATAGTGTAACGCGTGGTAAACCGGTAACCATGGAAAGGTAGCAGCAATAAACTGCCCCAGTGAGAATGTTCTTTTTAACGCACACCGTGCTGTGCCGTCAAGCAAATCTGTTATATTTTACCATATTGTTATTGCTCGAGAAGTGCGCAAATTCAATTTACGGTTTCTGCATGTGTTATGAAGCCAATCAAATTGATACTGTGACGGATACATCCTTGAGACAATATTCACAGCGGCTTTGATATCTGATTTGCATTGCCTTGTAGATTCACTTGAACACAGGTCTGAAGGGGCAGAAACACGTACTTCGTACTTCTCTGAATTGTGCGTTATGCTTTGGTTTGAACGCATTTTTCTGAAACTATATTCGTTCAAAAGTTCTGGTATTTTGGAAAAAGGAGCATTTTCTTTTGTTGTTGTGTTTACAATCGTACGGCGTCAAACCTCAGTATTAAGAAATATTCATCTCACTTGTATTACGCAATGTAACACAAAAATATAATGATCTGACTTCAAATACGTTGGGCGAAATGTGCAACAAATGGCTTAAAACATCGTTTTATTTTCCATACCGTGCATCAGGTTTATTTTCGCTATATATCAATAAATCTACCATATAACCCCTTGATATTGAAAGCATTATATACCAACACCTCCTCCTAAACAAATAATGAAGATTTCTTTTCGTGTTCCAGTAAAATTTTGTCGACGTGGTAGAAGTCAGCCGGATCTGTGTGTGAAACCTATGAAGTGACCTTGTACACATAATTCATACCGTCCCATCAAATCATGTGGGTCATTTGAATCTAATTTTGCTGTACATCTTAAAATTGTTATAAAGTATCATTTGATATCATAAAATATAATTCTACACCCACAAAGACCAGCCGTAGACGGCTCATCGCTTTTCATAACAATAGACGCGTGATGCCAGAAAACACATTACCAGACAGTTGTTCTATATCCACTTGGTTAATAGGCCTAACGAAACCCTACAAAATAGTGAAAGACGTATGTGAAAGTTCAAAAAATGAAGCGTTATTACCACAAACAAAGTCATAACTTGTGCGAGAGCACAAGCTGTTATTTGTCCAACTTGGTAGCGTATGTAAAGAAGAGTAAGAACAAAATGTTCACGTGTTTGGGCACACTGATCGTTCAGTGCCCCATAAGAATCGATATGTACGCCTAGTTGTAAACATGAGAAACATAAGGATCACAAAACGGATCTCGTCATCTCTGTCGATTCCGCTATGAAAAATAAAATAAAATAACACGTACTGTACTCAGGCAGAGTCACGCACTATCTTGTATCTTTCCCAGGAAGGATCCCAGGGTAGTTATAAACATGGGAATGCTAGTTATAGACATGCGAAACATAGCGATAACAAAATGGATCTCGTCATCTATTTCGATTCCGCTGTTAAAAAAAAACTACTGCACGCAGGCATTGTTACTCACGCTTTATGTACCATCTTGTATCTTTTCCAGGTACGATCCCAGGGTATCGTCACAATAAAAAAGAAGAAAAATGTCCAAAGCGACGATGAAAGATTCCGGCAGGATCCTAATGTCAATATGCCTCTATTTACTCTGCGAGACCTCTTACGCGGAATGCAATGTTCGAAAATAGTTAGGTTAGAACTGACCCCACGTAGATGCTCTTTCAAATAAGCAAAAGCCGATCTGAAAGATGCATAAAAAAATAGAGAGGATAACGTATTATTCATAATCGAGCTTGATTCTTTCTTGATCCGTTAACCTACTTATCATTTGTGACCTATGACGTCCTACTGACCCCATCGGTATATACTTATTATCATTATGTGTATGCACGTGTGTGTGCCTGTGTGTGTGTGTGGGGGGGGGGGTGTTTCCGTAATTCATGATCCTTGACCTTTGCCCTATCAAGATATTCAATCTCCATATGATGATCTTTTATTTTGTTTAAACAGACTAGGGACGGGGTTGGGAGTAAGAGTTTGAACAATTATTCATCCGATCTTTTTTTCCTCAACATGTGAACTTTTTTAGCTTCTCTTCTTCTCTTTTTCATTACCTTTACATGCACATGATTTAAAAGGTGATGTGGTCTGCAAACAGTTGTAAAATGTACACACTAAGAAATAAAGGTCAAAATTGAACCTCCAGGCGTGATACAATAGCAGCACCCCAATGGAGTTCAAAATTTGCACCCTATTCAAGGGTGCAATTTTGAACCCTTTAATGGGGTTCATATTTGCATCCTGCGGGTTCAAAATTGCACCCCTAGGGGTTCAATTCAACATCCATACGGTTCAAATTTGCACCCTCAAATGTATATTTTTGCACCTTTGGGGATTCATTTTCCACCAAACCCAACCCTATGGGGTGCATAATTGAACCTTTCAGGGTTTATTTCTTAACCCTATACCCAGGTAACAAAAAAGAAAAACGTTTTAAAACGTAGGTGTTTTGGTCGTTTTGTGAAAACGTTTTAAGAACGTCAAAATGTGGAAAATGAACAAAACCATTTGGAAGCTCAATATTATTTTTTTGATATGATACCTCACATGATTAAACACACATGGATGTTAGCGCACACACAACCCTAACCCTATCTAACTACCCTACATAGCCCTAAGCGTGTATTAATCCTATTTTATCTTATCCTACCGTAAAAATATTGGTTAGTGCAACTAAAGATAAATATTTTGTTGCAGTTATTGTTGTTTGCACTAAGTTAGGTGGCATTCATTGTTTAAATGTCTAAATTTCAAAATGTTTATTGGAATGTATGCTTAAATACTCCTTCGATCTAGTTTTGTGCCGTTTATCTATTAAAATGTACAAAAATATGACACAAATAAATAGGCCTAATGCATGCATGAATATTCATTAGCATCCAAGTACGAAGTACCTATTTGATGCCTTGTCTCCGCTTGCATGATTGGTTGATCAACATCAGCTAGCCGCTTAGTTTATGTACGATTACTTTACGGAGAATCAAATTTTTTTATGTTTCGTTTGAGTTGATCTACGTAGCAAATTAATCAATATTGATCATTTGGTAATTTAACTTCATTTTCTTCCCATAATCTTTGAATCAACTTACTTTAACTTCACCTGGCATGTGAATAGTATGATAATTGCTTTTATATAGGTTTCTGTACTAGACTAATAATCTATACAGAAAGGTTTAAAATTGAACCTTCCTGGAAATTGAACCCTGGTTCGTACGAAGTGAACCCGTAGAGGTGGAATATTCAACCCTTGTCGAGATTGGGGTGCCAAACGCAAAAATTGAACCTAAAACTGCACCTTTATTTCTTAGTGTGTATGGCACTTCGAGATTTCCAATGTTGACTAGCCCTTCTCTCGTTATCTCTCTCTCTCCACTGTCTCCTTACCTTCTATATCTTCCCCTCTCTTTTCATCTTTGTTCCTATTCCATCCCCTTTACTCGTATTCATCATGTTCATGGCGCTCTTTATTCATGTGGATTTGCGTCCTAAAGGATAAATGTGAAAGCTCCGACAGAAATTTCTCAATCACAATAAAACGGGCTCAAGTCCTTTTTATATTCATTGCTTTTGTTTCGACTTTGTCACTCGATAAATCTGGGATAGGTAAAGAAGTGCCCGCGAATGATAATTACTTAATAATGTTGTGCGTTCTTCTTGTTCACCTCGAATTGGTTAACCCCGAAATGCAACCCAGCATTTCAGCTCAAGACGTGACGAATACCGGACTTGCAAAAGTAGTTACAAGGACTATTAACACGGTGCCTTCGACGTTAAAAGAAAGAGGAATATCGTCATGATTGTAGCTAGGGAGAATTGTCTTCAGCAGTGACACGACATTGGGATTTACCGTAATGATTTGCTTAATCCCATGAGCCTATGGCGTTTGTTATGAGGATAAAAAGAGGAGGGTTGTGGAATTCAGAACGCTGCGCAGAGATCACGATACCACTTACTACTTATCGATCACCTCCGGCCATACCTGCCATGTCTGCCGCGCGGTGTGCAATGGTTTCATTAAGCCGTAGCACAGCAAATATGTTACTCGAGAGAGCACAGTGCTAGAACAGCTGATGGGAATCTGGGTTATAAATTTGATTGCCTCGTTAGGAGAAGCTCTTGTGCTATCATGCCCGTCAGATGTGATGAACACGTTTGTAATAGTCCCTCGGGTGACATGAACTAAGGGTGAAATATGACATGCGTATTAACATGATTAACGCGTAGTCTTAATGGTCCCGGGCTCTGTCCGAGAGGCACTTTGAAGGCACTCAGTTTAATACACTGGCATGTTCATTCCAATGGATGTGTTTCTGTCTTTATATCTAAAATCATTGACTATATGAGCATGTATTCCCAATCATTTAAAACAAAAATCGAAAATCATCCATAACAATGTGCACTTGCTCACATTACCATTATCGCATTATGTCCACTCAATAAAACTTTAATTATCTGATATATGTTTATATTAATAGCAGCGACGGTTATATGTTTAAGGCTGTGAGATCGTGTTTCATTAAGTTTATCTTAGATCGCTGGTGACGTTACATGCAGAATAGGATGAAACAGACGATTACAAGGGGTGGGGATTATCAATGTGTAAACAAACTTTTAAATGGTGAAAAGAGTTTGTGCTCGCTGGAAATTACATTAACAGGATTCTGTTTCAAACAGGCTGAAAGTTAATTCCGAGTATATGTTCTAGTTCCAATTCGCGTACCCTTTCCATTACCTTCTCTTCAGAACTTATGTATACCACAATACATCTACGAGCACGAACAAAGAATCATGTGATTTCTTGCTAGTTAAGGTAATATAGATTAGGGTGGGGGGGGGGGGGGAGGGGGGCAGAGAGAGAGATAGAGGTGTGAGAAGAGGGAGGTAGACAAGGGAGTGAGATAGGGAGTGGAAGAGAGAAAAAGATGAAGAGGGATTGAAGGAGAAAAGATAGGGAGATAGATAGAAAGAGAAAGGTAGTGGAGAGAGAGAGAGAGAGAGAGAGACAAATGAAAGAGAGAGGAGAGGGGAGAAAGGAGAGGGAGATATATATATATATATATATATATATAGAAAGAGACCGAGAGAAAGAGAGAGAGAGAGAGAGAGAGAGAGAGAGAGAGAGGGAGAGAGAGGGGGGGGGGGGAGGAGACAAAGAGAAAGAGAGGAGAGTGAAGTGGGGGGGGGGGGGTTGAGAGAAATATAGGTAGAGAGAGAAAAAGACAGAGAGAATGGGAAAAGGAAGACTCGCGCACGAATATACAATTCACTTCTTCTTTTGAAAATGCAAAAACCACATAGGTGATCCTTCTTTTTACTTAAATTATAGTTGATCAATATATTGATCAGTTTGAACCAAATATTACTTCAAAATCAATCAACCTAGGCGTTGTTCAAATAATAAAATGTAAAATGTAAAATGATTGTGTTCATCTGTCATCCAGTACACATCACTTTGCCGATCATCTCAATAATTCAATATCAATCTCACCTACCGCTTGAAATTGAAAGAAATGTGAAAAATATGTGAAAATGATATTTTCCCCATGGCGTTCCAGGTTAATCAAATAATGAAACGGTTAGACGCTCAACTTAAAGGAGTCGGTGGGCGGATTGTTTGTACTTTAGGAATACCTCCGCGGCAAAGTGGCGGTTTTCTGAAGGCTTGCACACTAAATCATCCATCTTATTTGCTCATCTTGCACATGGCCACGTATCATCATAACGCGAGAGGAGGAAAAATCCACACTTCACCTTTCTACAGACATTCATTTCATTTTTATAGTAGAACACCACTGGTGAAACTAGTAAATGTAATGTGATAAACACATTATACCATGTACTTGATGTACAAATGTATAGTGTGAAAGACTGTGATAACGTTTAATTGTAAATCATGAAAGAAAGTTATAGGCAATTCGTGACTAGACGTTTAGTATTATACGTATATGGGTCCTTTTACACAGAGCAAGCAATATATGACATGTCGAGAATGGTGATACACGTTAATCTGATTCAAAACAATTAGTGCAGTTTAAACAAAATATCTCCAACAAAACGAATACCTCATTTGTATGTTTTTGCATCTATCATGCTTGCAGAAGAAAGGAAAAGATGTTAATCACATTAATTTTTACGTATGTTCTTAAAAAATTATATTTTTTGAATAATTTCTTAATTAACTTTTTGAATTAATTGTAACGTATTCATAGCGGATCACGGAACTCTTTGAAACTTTTTGGCGAGTTTCGATGTGATATTTCAACCAGTTTGACGTTGTTATTGAAAAATCCAGCTGACGAGGTTCTATTTCGCATACCAATTTTAACGGAATGATATACATCCTTAAAAACGAAAGGAGTAAGAGCAAATTAATCACCCAACATAGGAAATCACTCATATCACCATTTTGGATTATGGCTACAGCTACAAACGGTACAAGGAACATTTTTGTCAGCTCTCTAGAAATGTCACATTTGATGAAAAGGCACGTTTTTTCTCTTAGATAGTAGTTAATTATTTCCCAGAACGATCAAAAGCTCATTCCAAGCATTGCATCTAGGGAAATTCTAGGCACGCCTGCAATGTCTCCGTTAAGAGTCTTCTCGCTCTCGGCTGAGAAAGGTTCCTTCACTCAATCCTTCCCGTTACTCCCATATGCAGCCAATGTTACGGTACAATGCTTAAATGGTAATGGAAAACAATTCACCTGGGAGTCGTCGCCTTACTTATGAAACTAACGTAGCGAGTGGTGAAAGAGAAGAAAAATAAAAAATGAACAATTTACGAGCTCGCCACTCAATTATTCATCTTAGAAAGCCGCATACGTAGAGAGCTAAAGTAAAAAAAGGCCCAATATATTAAACGACATCAAATATTTATTGGGAAAATATATGGGTATTGATTTCAACGTCAACCTATTTGTGAATTTATAGTAGCAATGTATAAACGAATGAACTAAATACGTAGCATATGCTCCAATTAGTTTAGCTATCATGCTGAAAGCTGGTCCGTGTATAGGCCAGATTTCTGATCACCTCTTTCTGAGATAGGGGCGGGAGATGTAAGTGGGTGGTGGCAGTGTGCTTAGATTGAATTTTTAAACATTGTAACTGCCATCTCCTAGTGCAACTTTGAACATTTTGCGAAACTATCTCCATCCAAAGTTTCACCGTCTCTCTTTACCATGTTGACAGTCATTTAGTATGTCTATTAAAGGAGGTCTGTGATCACATATCATCTCTCCCGCGCTTATTTATTACCCTTCTTCTCTCCTTCCTTCTTGCATACTTCCACTTCTCGCTGTCCTTTCGTCCTTATCTTCATCTTTCTATCTATTATGTCTATCTCGTTTGCTCTCTAGACCTTCTTGCCGTTTGTAAACTTTGTGTATGTATGCCCGCATGTCTGTATCCATTTTAGATTTTTCTCCCTCCTCTCTCTCCCCCTCATCTCTCTATGTCTCCCCCTCCTGCTCCCGCTCCCCACTCCCTGTCCATCCCTATCTCTGTCTTCCCCCTCTCTCTATTGATTTTACACTGTTTCAATCTGCAGTTCCTATTTGGTGTAGTTGGATAGATGAGTAATGTATCTCCTCCACTCTCCTCCAAAGATCGTCTTTTTTCCCAGCTCCATCTTCCGCACTCGTGCTGTTTACCAATCGGTGGAATTACTCATGTAGATAAGCGTCCGCCAACGAGGCTCGGATTTGGTCTCTATTTTCTCCCTAGCACGTCACGTCCTTTAATTCCGGTCAACCAAGCTCTTGATCAACACGACTGTCGAAACGATCTATAGCAGTATAACGAATGTAAGGCACCGTTTCCCCGTAAGGAACACCGCCTCCTTATTTATCATAACCAACTCGAAGCGGCATTCGTAATGTTGTCGCGTTTTCGCAAAGCTGTGCACCCAAATCCCCTCGAGTAGAATCTAAATCAGCTGAAGGACAGTATCCGATGACGAGAATGAATTATGTGACATTTTGAAAACGTCAAAGGCAGTAGCCGTACTCAAAATAGGTCATATGTTATTGGCACTGCAAAGGAATCGTAAGATGATTATGTAAGCCGCTCATGAGTACGGCCTAATGCCAAGATCAAAATTGTCTGCCTTGTTTAGAATGGCTTGTAAAAAGTCCTAAAGGGAAGTCCTCCCTGAAGTTAAGTTAGTTTTGATGAAAGCAGAAACGTGAAAACAAAGCATGTAGGTGAAAGTTTGACGAAAATCCGTCAAATCATAAAAATGTTATGATATATTAACATTTCAATTTTGTGACGTCACGTGCGAGGTTCTCTCCCAAGTTATGTATACTATATAATTCCATTGAATGCCTATTTTCTGTTTTCGGTAATTGAGGTACGTGTTGAAACAAATGTGTCTACTGACTCATCAAATGCACAACTAAAATGATAAAATCCTTTTGAGAAAATGGAAATTAAAAAAAAAATACACAACATGAAGGAGATCATCTCGCAAGTGACGTCACAAAATCAAAACTTAAGCAAATCCTTTTTAATTTTTGTTATCCTTTTGTGGATTTTCATCAAATCTTCACTTATTTTTCTTTCACGTTTCTTTTTTTTTTTTTAAATCAAAACTAGCTTAACTTCAGGAGGGACTTTCCCTTTAAAAGCTCAATGCGCAGTGTAACGAAGTGAGTCTTGAGGGGACTATATCTGGAGCATGTTGTTAACTACAGTCCGGTCCCATTGGAAATGGAATATTGGACAAATGGGTTGGAGAAAGGTGAAATAGTTTTGTTTAAATGTCAAATACTTTCACATTGAACTTCACGTGAACTTTTTGTCAGTATTAAAGTGTCTTTATTTAAACTTTCGACAAAGCTATAGGCGGCGTACACTAATGGCCACTTAAACACCCATTGCAAACATATAATTCTAGTTTCATTTCATTTTATCTATTCCCTCATACAACATAAGTATAAGGATACGTTCCTTACGAAACGTAGTTAGTATGAGGACGGAACATTAGTAAAAAGCAAAAAATTGAAAATGGTGTCCCGTAACATAATTGAGAAAATCATACGTGATGATATAGATCCCGTGTACCACACGTTTACGAACACCATCGTTCAGTTTGTTGTTTTAAATTTAATCAGTGTTTGATATTGCTTTGCCTTGTGCTTGATTACTGTTCACGGTTAATTTTGAGATGACCTTTAAGAAAGTGATGGAATTACTTTACTTTAATATGCATGTATGATATACTCCTATTACTACAAGCATGATTACATTGAAACTTTTTTGATAGGTTTATTGGTCAATAACAAGAATCAAATTCCTAATGCTGACTGTGAATTGATAGCATTGCCATAAATATCGATTTCAAGCTTTTACCGTAGAACTTTGCCTCTGACATTTTCCATAATAACAGTGCTATCGGGCCGTTCACACCATTTTCATGCGAGCTCTATACCGGACGAACTTTTCGAACTTTTTTCCGAAATGGATACTTTATTTCGAGCATACGGGTGACAATCAGGCACTCGAAGGCAAAACTGATTTTGCCCGGGTAATATGGACACGCAGATATTTACTAAATTAGATCAGTATACCTTTTCTGTCTTGACCAGGAGTGTGATGATTATAATGCTATGAAATCACCATATTTCTGTTGATTAATGATATGAATTGTGTTTGTTTGTTTTCATGCAGGGCTGACTGCAATTCCAGACCCTGGCCTCTCGCCCCTTCGAACGAAGATTTGACACTCACGTTTGAACGGATCGATTTAAGAATCATCATCGTAACGGCTGTAGGGGATTGACGTGATTTGAGGATAAAATTTCTAGTCATAACATCGGGATGGGTTTCCTATTAGGATTGAAAGTTTGATATACGTAGGTGGATTTCAATCGATTAGAAGAAGTGTGGCTTTGTGAGCCAATCGACACACAGGTCAACAACCAGAGTTGAAGCTGACGATCCAACCCTCCCACGGAAATGCATTCGTAAGATAGCCTCCTAACCATTCATCCCCGAGGAGTGTATGAAAGACCTATTACCACAAGTCTGGTCGTGCAGCTATCTGTCTGGTGAGGAAAGCCTGCTCAGCCATATCTCGCTGTAATCTTACACAACTAACATTGATAGCCCCCCGTGATTGACTACATGGAGTAGGGTAGTCGCGAGAGTAAATAATCGTCAAGCTGCGAGTCCGAGCAACGCGATCATTGGCTATACAAATATGACCCATATATATTTTCGCTATGAGGTGCTGTGTGCATGTCTTATGAAGATAATATTCTGTTACAACGCCACCGCAACGTGAGACACCATTCGCTCGTTAGATAATATTCTCTATGGAGATATTTATTGAACATTATAATTACTGTTATGTGCTAGGATATCATTGAAAAATTTATTATTTTGGGGGTTATGCTTTTCAGATGCAACACATTTGAGCCTACGGGTAAAACTCTTTGTGGCACGCGAATGCGCAGAAGCAACGTCTGATTGGTACCACGCAGTGCGGAAAAATCAGCAGGCATTTCAATGCCACGACCATGGGATTGACTACCATGAACACGAGCACGATGGAGTTTGATCAAGGTAGTAACGAGTCGTTGGAGTACGCGATGGAGGGCGAAGCTTCTAGCTTTCCCGTCCTGTTTGTGACGGTATCGACCTTGATATGTCTGACCGGAATCATCGGGAACTCGCTCGTCATCGTGGTAACACGAAATCGGATGAAAGGACTCCACATAACCATGAGCGTGTTCATCGTTAATCTCAGCTTCGCAGACCTCCTGTTTCTTGTTTTTTGTGTTCCGACATCTGCAGTCTATTTTACGGCAGAGTCCTGGCCTCTCGGCGTATTCCTCTGCAAAATGATGGACTTTCTCATCTTCTCCTCGATGTTAGCGAGCATTTTCACTTTAGTCGCGATGTCTCTCGATCGTTTCTCGGCCGTCGTCTACCCTTTGAGACTCATACAAGTCAGATCAATAACGAACGCAAAAATTATTGTGGTCGTCATATGGATTATCTCCTGCACGTGTGCTTTACCTTATCTCATAGTAAATACTGTGTATCACGTGCCGACCAGTAACGATACGAACATGACGAATATGCAGTACTGTGTATCCACCTGGAGTTTGGAGACGAGCGGCGCATACTATACGTTCATTTTCGCCGTGGGCTACGTCATTCCGCTCTATTTGATCGTGTGCGCGTATGTGCTCATTTTGCGGACGCTGTGGAAGTCCTTACGCATCATGAATAGCTCACGCGAGTCAAACATGGGTAAATCGAAGCGGAAGGTCACCTTCATGGTCTCCGTGATTGTGCTCGTGTTTGGACTGTGCTGGTTCCCCCATCACCTCATACACCTGTGGCAAAGCTACGGGACATTCCCCTTTAATCTTGGTACTTACAAGCTTAAATCCTCCTCGTTGTGTCTTTCTTATCTGAACTCGTGTTTAAACCCGATCATCTACTCTATTATGTCGCAGAACTTTCGTAAGGCGATGAAGAAGGCGCTGCAGCGATGCGGCGACGATCCTGGCGGGCCGATGGGCAGTGGACATGGTCGTGGTACCCCTGGGATCCGCTTGACTCCAGTAACGGGGCACCATCAAGTAATCTCCCACCAGAACATTCCTGGCGATCAGAAGAGAAACTACCCTCGCCGTAATTACCACCGACATCGTCCTACATGTAGTGACACAAACCGAGTCCAACTAACCAATGTGAGACCTCTTACTTGGCAGACGTAATGTGCTACAGGTATAAACATGTATACGTGTAATGTCTCGTGCTGCCATGTAGCAAAGCTAATTGGCCGTAACTCTAGCCAGAATAAAAATAAACGGCGTAACTCTGATGATAAACATAATAGCCACAGTTTCTAATTTCCACCAATTTTTTCTCCAGATGTCGGGTGCATCCAGGCAGACATACATGTTAATGTTCTCTAGCCTCCGACGATTTTTCTTGAGGTATGACATATAACTATATGCAATTCTTTCCTCCACGTTTGCTAATAAACGGATTTCATACCACACTCATATACTAAAGGCCAACGACAATGTATAATGTTTTCACGACAATTTGCAACGTTTTCACTGTGATGCTTCAATGTTAAACTTACAAAGCGCTCTTCATATAAACAATTTTTCTATGCCAAGTTGTGAATACGTTTTTTAATTCACTTTGACTAGATGTGTTTGTATATAGAAAACGAAGCAAGGATTAATCATGTAGTTATGCATTATGTAGTTATTTATGTGGTTAGTTATATGTATAGTTTAAATTTGGTAACATGATATTGTATACTGATGCGATTCTGCAAATACCTTGTACTAATTTTGCTTTGAATAAGATATAAATGCAGATTAAGGAAGACAATAACAGTATTCAAGACAGCATTGTGTGATGCTCTGCTCTATGGCGAATGTATAGTTTACATATCGAACGCATTTATTTCAAGATTCATGTCATCTATACATTACGAGTTTGGTAAAAGGATATTGTATACTCATGCGATTCTGCAAATATCGTGTATTAATTTTTGCTTTGATTACAATATAAATGCAGATTAAGGAAGACAATAACTCGTTAGTATCGCATAGTTGTGTATTTCACGAACTCTGAACAGGTTCTACCATGTTCACAGAATAAAATGATTTTTTCTATTCGACATGAGACAATTTCCAGGTGTAGAAATTTGATCAGAGATGAATGTTTGATCTCTACATGCGTTGGCGGTCAGGTCATGCAGTGGAAAAACAAGTCGGAAGGGCGGGAAAGGAATGCTCATTTCACAGTATGTGAAAGTGTGCGATTTTTCTCCCTTTATGAAGTAATCAGGTCTCAGTTAAAGAATTGATTCAAATTGGCAAAGTGCCCATAACTCATATACGGTGGTGGAGTTATGACTGTGTCCCGATGATATTATTGGTGTATTTTATTGATTTTTTTTTATTTGAAGATGTTAAATTCATATTTTAATAATTCTAACGTCTGAAAAACAATACTTTGTAAAACTGGAGTACACAACCAGTACAATATTCACTGATGTTCAGGCCCATCTTGCTTTCAAAATAATGTAAATAACTAATGGAAATTAGAATTCTCGACGTGGTTGTCTCAATAACAAAAAATTTATTGGCCTTTGTATTTTTCAACTCAATTTAGTGTTCATTGATTTGAAATGCAATATTGTTGCGTTTGAGTTTACTATAAAATATAAACGGTACAGCAAAGCAAATTGTTAAAAAACATTGCTGTTATCCGAAAATTATAGGACCTTATTAATACTTCCGTCAGAATTCTGAATCTCTTCTGGACCCAGACATGCTAAAGTAGCAGTAGCAGTGCTTTAGAGGTGCCTCTAGGCAAGTCAAGGAATATGCATTTGCGTCACGAAAAAGAAAGCCCTCGACGTTTTGCAGATATGGGGCAATGATTCTGATTGATATACATGGTCAAAGTCATCACCATTCGCAACAACCTCGTTTCCGGTGTGGACACATTAGGTTACACACCCGAGGCACCTTTTCGTCTGAGCTTTCAAATATATTTCCGTTTTTCACCTGCATCAATGGCTATATAGGGTATTCCTTGTGGGTCATCCGATACCATTAACCCTATTTGTTTACTTTTTATGTGTCAGACATAAGTATTCCCTTGGGGTATCTGGGCATAAATGGTGAAAAAATACGCACGTGGTAAGTAAGGAGTTAAAAATCAACCTTTATGTGAGTTATTCATATAAGGCCGCTGTACATCCCTACAACGTATCGTCATTATCCATGTTATCAGCTTACACGAAGCTTGGGCGACGTACACATGAATGACGAACGAACCGACAGGCAGACGCACAACTAAGACAAGTATTGAATATATAAATGATATAAATCGACTACCATGTTCATTGCACAAAGTCTTAAGCCCGAATTTACAAAGGAGCTTTAGACTAAGAGAATGGTTTAAAGGGAAAGTGGATCATGACGTTAAGATGATTTAATGAAAGCAAAAAGCATTAGAGCAACATAAAGCGGTTTGACGAATCCGCCAAAGAAGTAGAAAGCTTTGATTTCTTGGCAGTTTTAATTATGTGGTTTAATGGTTGATTGATTGATTAATTGGATTGTATTTATTTCAATCAATATCAAAATAAATATATTTGCATTATAATCAGGTATGAAAATGCCTCTTTAAATGTCAATACATGAAACAATCAATGTTAGTTATATATAACGTTTTAAGTACGAAACATTGATAATATTTGAAGGAAAGGACACATATACCTACATGATAATATATCATGCATATAATAAGTTATATTTATTGGTTTAATGAAAGTGCAAGCGAATAATATATTCTTATTAGGAGACTTAACATGTAACACATGTGGATATTTTGAAAATGATTTGGAAAGGGTACTAGAGAATTTTCCAAAGCTGGCCCAATATATTTTAAACCAGTTTCTGTAGATGCAGATCTAACTTCTAATTGGAGACCTTTTTTTAATATAGTATTGTGATCATGAATCGATGTATGTACGGAGAACATGTGTATAAGCTTGGCTGCCAGGGTGCACGGGATGAAGCAGTCCATAATGATTTTTTTTTCGTCGTACATACGCAAAGAACGAAATCTATCAAAAAAAGTGATAATGAATGAGTGGGATGATAAATGAGATGAAGAATTTGAACCGACGCGTAAGACACTCTTCTGGAGGTGGTGCGATTTGCTTAGCATACAATGGACCAAACGATTTTCCCGTATATGGGTCGACGGGAATCATGATACTACAAATCTTAATGACTCTCTGAAAGGTTTTAACGGAATTGCTCAGGCACAAATAAAGTGGCCTTTGACGCCGTATGACAGGAATGAAATATTGTATACAGAACCAACTATTACCATGACGACATTGTTTAATACTTTTAATATACAATCTATTCATTGCTACGCACGACACAGTTTTTTGATACATAAATGGCTGTTCCCTTGACAACTGTATGATTAATTCGATAAGTGATGGTTTTTGCGTTCGAAAAATGAACCTGACGCTGTTCATGTAGTCCCCTCCTTTAATTATGATTGTCGTTTTCATTATGTTCAATATCAACGGTAATGTGACACACATGTAAGTATGTCTGATTAGATTCTCGCATCGCCCCAATTTTCCACCAGTTTTCCTCTTCATGCAACTGCCAGGCGCACGAAGCCAAAAGCTCTACATTTTTTTTTTGCTTACAAAGCAAACAAACAGTATTTAAATTGAGCAAAGAAAGAGTGAACATTTCACGATTCAGGCGTGAAAATGGGCTCAAGGCCAGGGTGATGCATTATTGAAGGTGCTTACAGAAACAGGGTCAGGTGTAGTAATTCGCGATGTGAAGTAAGCCTGTGTATGACATTTCTGCCTTCCTGGGTGGTGTTTCACCAAGCTGTTTGTAAGTTACGAACGACTTTACGAACGACTGGTGATACCCTCTTGTGCTAAGTCAGATTTTCAGTGAACAGAGTGTGGTATTGCATTTAGCACAAGAAGGGATCACCAGTCGTTCGTAAAGTCGTTCGTAACTTGCGAACAGCTTGGTGAAACACCCACCTGCTCCAGTAACATATTCTATTGCAATGAATTTGAAGGCCACTGCAGACGCCACGATCTGACCAGTCACCCAACACTGCGACCGGCTGAATCGTTGAACCCGGTCATTGGACTTGCGCACGGAGGTGACGTCTCATTTCCAGTCGTAGGTTTTTACGATTGCAGAATCGTGACAACATCGCGTCGTCTGAAGTGGTCTTAGAGCTGGGAGGCTTACCGATGTGTATGTGAAGCTCGACGAGGAGTTTGTAATATAACCATCCATTTCAAATTCTCTGATGTCGCAGAAATGTTAGAGTGAAATATTGTTTTCGTCGTATACCTGTTTTTTATGGATCATTCACATGTGTATATTTATCATTTGATGCTGTGTATATTTAATTTGGAAATATTAAACGACCTTGGTTATTTGATTTACCATTAAATACGCTTATCATCCATTACAGTCTGTATCGTTTGCTTTATTATTTATGTTCGTTGCTGACTGACTTGATGATAAATCGTATTATAGCTCATCCTTTCCCAAATAGTCACAGTGCGCCAATTGGTTTGACGGGGTTTTGACGCGGGGGCGATGGCAGCGGACAGTTAATCGAGTCGGGAATTCGTTTTACGTGTTTGAGACACAAACCGTTTAAAGTTATATAGACACAGTATTCATAAGAACCATAAATCAACATGCGGATACATCAAAAATAGAGACAGAGAGGGAGAGAGAAAGAGGTGGGTAAAGAGAGAGACAGAGAGAGAGAGACAGACAGAGGCAGAGACAGAGACAGAGAGAGAGAGAGAGAGAGAGAAGGAGAGAGAAAAGGAGGAGATATGTGAGATGTGGGGGGGGGGGGATAGACAAAGAGACAAACATACATGTGTGTACAAAGATACAAGACGAGGACGAGAGAGACATAATGGAGAGGTTTAATGGAGTATCATGTATATAATTTTATTGTGTGGGAAGAGAGAGAGAGAAAGAGAGAGAGGGAGAGAGAGAGAGAGAGAGAGAGAGAGAGAGAGAGAGAGCGAGAGACTAGACAGGCATGGCAGGGGTACGGAAATAGAGAAAGATAGAGAAGGAAATGGAGGGGTCAGCGCCCCCTTTTGTGTGTGTCCGTATGGATCACTGTAGATAAAATTGAGTTTGGTGCAGACCCCACAAACTGCCCTGCTAGGGGAATCGTATGTATTAATTATGAAGAATTGTGAAAGAAGTCACATGTGGCCAACAAAGGGTAAACATATTTTTGTATTTTTGTGGAGTATTGAAACAAAGCAAGCAAAAAAAAATTAAATTAAAAAAAAAAACACGTTTTAAATTACTCCGTGCACTCGGATTATGATTCGATGTGGTTTCTACACAAAAGTGGTCTCCTCCAATTACCACAAGTATTACCTTATCAATGCTATATAACTCTTATCAACCGATTTGCTATGTTAAATAATCTCACTTTAAAAGTATCGGTATAATCACCGTCTAGAAAAAAAATTACGGCCCGCAATTCATTACTGAAAAAAGAGCTGTTGATATTTGACAATCTATCAATAGCTGGTGCTATATCGCGGCGCAGTAATGATTTATGCATGCTTCTATGTACCCTGGGACACGATTTACAAAGTAACATCACTCTGCGATTACGGAAGAGTCGACAATCTATTATGGTCCTATATCGTGGCGCAGCAATGATTTATGCATGCTACGATATACCCTTAGAAACGATTTACTAACCCAATGTATAATTACGGAGGCGCCTTTCGCACAACTCATTAATAATTCACCTTAGAGACATGCTTTCCTTTGAGTGAGGTAAATTCACCCTCACTACTGACCTCTATCTTTGATTCACCTTTGTGCGGTAAATAATAAACACTAAGTGACATTGCGAATGGTTTTAGTAGCGTAAACTACTAAAACATTGAAACTAAAATACTCTTTTACTGATTAGAGGGAGGATCGCGCAATGACCTCTCCCCTACCTGCCAAATCAAGACAAAAAAAATGTTCCGGTGCAATATTCCCTCCGCTAACCATTCACTTGTTAATTACCATGGTATATTATATGGCTCTAAGGTCAAGATGACGACACGATGGAAATGGCACTCAGGGGGGGGGGGGGGGGGGGATATGTGGCTATCCAATATCAGTTGTGTCTGCGTCAACTCGTTCCAAGTAACGAGGCACCGGATACTCACTGGGAACCTGAAAGAATCGTTACTGTTCTATTTCGAATTTTCATTGAAATCCCCCATCCGTCTACACACATGTTGAAGCGTAGCAGTTATCTTTGAACTTTAACTCTGCTTTCAACAAAATTTATTTTTTCCTTTTGTTTGCATTGGGTTGTGTATGGAATTACATTAAAATTAAGGCTCCCGCTCAAAATTTAGGCCAATTTTCAGGAAAGTCAAGGACTCCTTTGCAGATATTTGTCGATTTGTTAGCTTTACATTAAAAAACAAAAGAACAGGATTTCTAGGAAAAAAACAATAAAATAAAAAGAATACGTTGTTTTGATTAAAACAGATTAGATCAAACAAGCCAATCAAAAGACAGTATGTCATGCTTGACCGTGCGTTGACATAGATCGAATCAAGTCTGAATCCCAAATACATCATTAAATAATCATGAGCATACTTCTCCACCCCGTCGTCACTTCTATATTCTTCAGTTGATTTCAAAGTCGTAAGCCCTCGACGCCCCCTTCCAAAACACACCACAAACACAGACACACACACAGACACGCACACGCACACCCACATACACATACACACACACAGACGCGCGCGCGCAGGCAGACACAAGCAGACACACACATACTTATTCATACACAAAATTGACCCTCAGGCACTGTTCTGCCTGTCTCTTGTAAATGTGAAGAAGAATTGTGGCAAGGAGATTTGAAATGAGTCAAAATAACGTGTATATCATGTATGTTACACGGCATTCTAGATTTTGCAGATGTTTGGAGGAGAAATATTATGTGTGATTACCATAAGAGCGTGCAGCTTGTCAGAATCTGTCAAATACAATGCTGTAAATGTTACTTTAGCCATTAATACATCTTTCATTGTTGTTTCTGTAATGGTGGGATGATTGATTGTGAATGTTTGTTTTTATGTCATACATAGCATAGTACTAAGTGCAATTCATTTTGCATTTCCATGTCTCTACTTTGCTCGGTCAAGAAATGATCGATCATTACATCGTGTTCTCTCTTAACAAAGTGAAAATGTAAAAAAAATCATACGATAGAAACATTTTTTTTTTAATAAAGAATATGATGTGAATATACGTATTTGTACTTGTTCATATATAATTGAGAGTTTTTGCAAAAGGGACTTTAACATTGTTACATGCCTAAGACGTGGATTGTCTCATTGCTGTTTATTCACTTAACATCGTATAGTGGATTACTAAACAGACTGATTACTAATACTCTGTGATAATTGTTCTTATTTCTACCAAGATATAAGGAATGCACCGTCCTTCTACATTGTCAGTCATGGGACATCATGACTTTTTGCATCCATAAATTCCACTATATTTTGATCACTTTAAAGAATATAACCCTATTTTTTATCAACACATCATTCATTCTTAATGTCACGCAAAATACTATTACAAACGTTTTCTGTATAATGTATAATAAGCTATAATGTGTCACAACAGCTTTATTGCATGACAAAAGAGTACATATTTTATATGGAAGTGGAATATTTGGCCCAATCAGTAATAATGGTCCATCTGCGATGGCGTGCCATTGGCAATATCTGTCACAGAGTGCAGTTTAATCCACGCAAGGTTTACCCGCCTAGGCCGTGGAAAGCCAAACCTTATAATAGGCGGTGCTGGACTTACGGCCTTTTGTCAGTCAGTCAGTCAGTCCGATGCAAGCCAGTCTGTATCCTTACTTTCAGGCATGTTTGAGGCGGTGGTAGATTAGAGTGTGTGTCTGCAGATAAGTATTTAGAAACTTTGTCGAGGTAATTTTTTTTTAAAGTCACAATTCAGGTGTGTTCAATACATGTTTCTCGTTTACTCGGGTATGTGTTCACTATTAGTGGATCACCATTGTCCTAAAATGGAATATACTGTACTGGGAAGACAAAAGGCCTTCAAAAGAGTGATCGTGAGCAATCTCCATGCCAATGATCTTAAAGTCATGTATTGTCCATTTTAACAATTTGGAGAGTTATTTGCCCTCAAATTATCGAAATTTGGAGTTACTAGTGATTTAGTGACAAACCTTTAAAATGAGGATTTGTGATTAAATCACTAATTACTCCCAATGTGGAACATTTGAGGGCAAATAACTTTCAGCAAGTTTCTGAAATGGACAATACATGAATTTAAGATCATAGGCAAGAAGATTGCTCACGATCACCTTCTGAAAAGAAGTTTGGCTCTAGGGAGTTCAACGTGATGCACATAAAGAATGACGAAAGAGTCATGTATACAAGTTTGGCTAATATGAGGGGTAGGTGTTTATGATAGAAAAAACGCTATCCACATACTTATAAGAGTAATCATTGCAAATAAGAGACGTGTGGCGACGTGCAGATGAGATCCAAATTAGTAAAGAGGAAAAAAAAGGACTTCTGACTTGATTTTATGAACATGATAATGGACGGATTTCAATCAATGATGATCACCGTCATTATGGAAATCGTTTTCCCCCACTGCAATTTCAATTTGCAAGTAAGATGTGACTAGATTACTTTGATGGGAAGTGTCTCTCATTAAGACTATTGATGATATCAAAGAAGAAATCTCAACTTAGCAAAAAGGGCAGAATCGAGATCAGGACAATGGTTTGGGATAAAGAGCCAAGTTTTGTTTTCTGTTAATGGAACTAAATAAACTATAGACTACAAGACTCTTAAAAACGGGAATAAAGTGATAAACGTCTCTAGCAAATAAAAGGGCAGGGTTCGAAATGTGATATGGTGCCCAGAAACGACTGAACGAATTAACATACGCCTGACATGGCTTGTCGTTACATCCGCCAGACATTGTTGTATTGTAATTGTTTATTTGGTTCATTGCTTTCGAAATGATTCAGAGTCAACGTTACATTTCTGTTGATACTAGAACTAGTGAAAGGTAAAAAATATGAAATTATTATAAGACCCAATGGAGGTTGCGGGTTTTTTTTTGCCCTCCCTATACCTACACTCTTACCATTTTCCGCGCAGATTTGGTTTCATTCTAACAGATTATAAATGAAGATATACAAAGAAAATCTAAAGAAAAAGAGAGAAATTGTAGCAGCAGAGAGATCCAAACCAAAATAGTGGTGAGAAATTGAGTGAAAGAGGGGAG
Organism: Arbacia lixula; assembly: GCA_963669155.1. NCBI lineage: Eukaryota > Metazoa > Echinodermata > Echinoidea > Arbacioida > Arbaciidae > Arbacia > Arbacia lixula. The sequence goes on along the minus strand of OZ022579.1, from coordinate 25,574,961 downwards.
GAGATTAGAAAGACGAGAAGAGGAGGTGAGGCAGGGATGAAACTAAGAGAGCAAGATACAGAAGCAGACAGAGAGACAAAGGGATATGGAAGAAGATCTTTGAATGGAAAGAGGATAGAAGAGGGAGGGGGAGCTGGAGGCTTGTGGAGACTGTAGACTGTATTGCAATTGTTTATGCGTTTCATTACAAATGCTTTCAAATGATTTAGAGTGAAATCTGCATTTTTGTTGATACTAGAACTAGGTGAAAGGTCAGTATCAGGAAATCATGAGCAAGAGCCAATGAAGGTTGAGTTTTTCTGCCCTCCCTATACCTGCGCTCTCACCACTTTCCGCGCAGATTGGATTTCGTTCTAACGGATTATAATGGTATATTATACGAAGAAAATCTAAAGGAAAAGGAAAGAAATTGTACCAGCAGAGAGATCCAAACAAAAAAAGTGGTGAGAAATAAGAGAAGAGAGGGGTAGAGATTAGAGAGACGAGAGAGACGGGGGTGGGGGGGGGGGGGGGGGGGGTGTGTGGGTGGATTGCTGAAGGCTAGTGGAGACTGGAGACTGCATTGCAATTATTTATTTGCTTCATTGTAAATGCTTTCAAATGATTTAGAGTCAAATTTGTATTTTGGTTGAACCAGTGAAAGGTAGGAAGAGAGAGACATAGAGATAAAGGAAGATATTTGCTGATATTAGCTGGAGGGTGCTGGAGACTGTAGGATTGCTGTAAGCGTCGCGGTCGTGCACGTGTGGGGACAGCTTCCTGATCATGTCAGGGAACACAAACAAGGTATTTTCCAACGCAAACTTAACAGTGAAGTGCTTTAACGAGCCTCCCCTGCACGCGACCTTTGTAAGTATAAATGCTTGAACATACCTAGATGTGTTTAGCGAGAATTTTAGTTCAAACAACCACTCAACAGACACACACCATGCACACAGCACACGGTGTCACGGGGTGAGTTGCAATGAATGTAATGAAGTGTATCTTTAATCAAATCGATAAGAGCACGAGCCTTCACCACTGAACACAAGCACACGACAGTCGCAGCTTGTTTCCCGTGGAAATTATGCCATATATGTCCATATATGTCCCGCTGACAAACGCAATACCATTTCCACGGTAGGCATTTCTAACTACATATAAAAAAAAATATGTTGAGCGAGTCTGACGCTGGTTCAACTCTGATATAATCAATGTTGTATCGGTCACGTTTGACTCGCTTTGGTGTTTGTTGAGGCCGTGAACCAATGACATTCTGCTTCGGACCCAGAAAACGAATACTTCAGCTTTGCGAACACTTTTGATCAGTCTCAAAACATTTTTAAAAGAAACCTCACATAGAAAAAGAAATGTAAATTTCCTTTGGCTGAAATTCTGTTAGTTGATTATCAGTATTCCAAATTTGAATCAGTAACAGCTTCATCCAAAAGGAAACACTCCAATAAAAGCTATCTAAAAATATATTTTCCGTCAATTGTGTTTACGGCTGTTAATGTCCTTCATCATGCTGTGAAATAAGCCAGTTCGTAATTACAATTTGCGCATGAGCAGATGAAGGTCATAGTGACCAAACCAGCTTGTTGGTTTTTAAATCACTGAGATAAGCATCATCATTAATAAGTTATTTGAGAATATGCTTGTTATCCAATTTATAAAAGAACACCAAGGTGTTCAATCATGGGGTATTTGACAACAGGCCAAACGACAACAATTAGTTTACAATAAACAATGTAATAGAAACTTTCCCAATTGTTCACAGACCGTAGCCTACTATTCTTGTCATCTGTTTTGAGATGGTTCCTTTATTAGAGGTTGAATATCGCAAATTGCTATGTCGGGTAAGCACATTACGTAACATCTCCTTTTGAAATGATATATTAATCAACTGCTTATCCTAATGAAAAAGGGAAAGGTCATAGTGACCAAACTTGCTCCAGAGCTAACTACGAACTGGTGTATACTCTAACATGCCCAACGTGTCATGCACGTTATCAGACGGTTCAGTTAAAGACTGCTCAACACGCGACCATTTGAGTGCCCTTTCTATGATTTTTGCATTAACGTTAATTGCATTTAGTCGTCATTTCTAGTACAGTTTATTTATTGCCTATTATTCATATTCAACAATGATGTTTAGAAAAGAGAAATTAGTTAACGATTGCCGGACATCAGGCCTCATCTGCACGATCGACAACTATTTAAGATCAACTACCTCAGGCAACAATTGAACGGTCTGTCAAGTCTTCATTGGAAAGATAAAAGAGCTCCACACGAACGCTCTATTGCGGTTTCTTGAGGGTTGAATAGAGAGAGGATTTGAATTCGTATATTTCTTCCAAGGTGCAACGAATGCTTGAAGTGTTATTCTCTTCCTCCCCTTTCTTGATATTCACGTCACTTATTAAAGTGCAGTGTATTTGGGTTAAATGGTAGTTCCAAAGTGCAGTTATAAGCTAGTCATTCCCATTTCATACTTGTGCTTTAAACAGAGAAATAAATGGACAAATGGCGGAAACAAAGAATTCAAAGCAAATCAAATCTCAGTTCTGCGAAATGGAGGAATAATAATTCATGAAATCACCCGCTTCAACGGAAGTGTGAACTCTCAGGCAGGCTGGCATTTTAAAGGGAAAAGGCCCCACATACAGGATCCACTTATGATTTTGACGAGTCGTCCAGTCCTCCTTTTTCCATCCTTCTCTCAAGGGCGCAATTAACCCCCATCAATACTATTCTCTGCTTTCGCTTTCATCATCAACAATTGACTATCTAAATCGGTTATTTTTGCAAAATATAGAAGTGACAGTTATCCCCGGTTATCGAAAACAAGTGAATGATTGGCGGGGGAATATGCGGGGTGTTTGTTCATAATATGAATGGCAATAGGAATAAGGAAAACAAGGACGAATAGGATTTTCCTAAGCAAATCTTTGTTTATAATCTATGTGATACATTATATTACATTGATATACAAGAGAATCCTAGTAAACAATGTCAGTAAACATAGACAATCCCAATAAACCAAAGAGAGTCCAAACGATAGCTAGCCTACAATTTCCAGGAAGTACTGTAGTTTTCATTTCCCCTTCTTGTTTCGTTTTTCTGTAACAGGTTGATCAATTTATCTGATTCATCTGGAGAGAAGTTACAAATCAAAGGCAGCTCCATTTTGTCAACATATTGATTAATTACTCCTTCATGCAGAGAGTAGCAGTGAACCAGGGGGTGTTTGACCAATCTGTTCGCAAGCTACGAACAACTGTACGAACGACTGGCGACCCCGTCTTGTGCTAAATCACATTCTCAATCATTTTTATTCCACCAGCTTAAGTTCAAATTTCATATTTATAAATGAAAATTCTTATTGTTAACATGTGTCTAAATACAAAGCTTATGATCTGTGAATTTTTTTTTTTAGGATTGTTGGAAGTTAACTCCCAATATGTTAAAACGGGAACAAAGTGTGGTATCGCATTTAGCACAAGAACGGATCACCAGTCGTTCGTAAAGTCGTTTGTAACTTACGAACAGCATAGTGAAACACCCCCTGGACAGTTCCAGTAAATCAAGCCAATCTCTCTCTCTCTCTCTCTCTCTCTCTCTCTCTCTCTCTCACACACACACACGCGCACACCTACACACATCTACACACACGCACACACACGTACAAACACATACACACATACACAGACACAGATAAACACACACAAACATATACGCACCTTCTATTAAAATAAAGCACCCTCCCAGTTCTGCTCTTGACTCTCCTCCGGTCAATGCACCCATTACGATTTCTTCTCACATAGACCGAGGGCACGAAGGGGGCGAAGCTTACCTGGGGATGTTTCACTGAGAGTCCTTCTTAATTCTAAGTAAAAATCCCCTGGGCAGGTAAAGTTGACCAAGCGAGAAATAGTCGGCATAATTGATGGCACGCACAGATGACCAACTTGAAATTGTATGAATTCTAAGTCAGATGTCATTCTTTGAGTATTGAAAAAAAAAAAAAAAACATAATTGTATTAGATGATCAATTCAGAACAAAACACGACCTTTTATGCCAACGCATGCCAATCCACCACTCAAAAAAAGAATCTCAGTTGGTATCTTGCACTTTTCGTCATGTCCTGGTGAGGTGTCTCCAACAGATCAAATTCCTGATATCAGGAAGAATAGGAGATGCTATCAAGAGGGCGTTTCATGAACATTTTTTTCGTCTGACAAGCTGTCTTTCTCCGACAGTTACCATAGTAACAGTCAGAGGCTAGTGCCTCTCAGTCAATCAAAACCAAGGATTTCACTGACGTTGTCTGCACTGACCATTTGGTCGGTGCTGACAACGTCAATGAAACGCCCTCCAAGAGTAATTCATTATGCCCATGTCTCGTTGAAATACTACGTCTTGCCAATAGACCATTTTCGTTATGTACGCAAATTCTATTCACGTCGTTCAAACAATACGTTACTATTGGTTACCACAAATCTTGTCCGAGGTTTGTCCGAGTAGCAACAACTAATTAGATTTAGAGTGCGTTTCATTCATTGAAAGTGAATCACGAAATACAGGTGGCCGTAATATCACCAGGCAGTTTTAGGAGGAAAGTTGTGAATACATTACGAAAATGGCTTGTGGTACTGAGTGAAGCAAGTAGGCCTCTATTAAACCAGGGAATGGTTTAATGTAAGCATGGACCTGTCATGGATGGACTGCGCTCGGATAGACTTCCTTTGATCTATGAGGTCCGCCGCCTCATAACAATTCAAGACATTCAGGTGTTTTAAACAATTAGCTGTATTTCTAATTAGGTAGTGCCTTCCTCTGAATAATAAAAGACAATCTGTTTTGAGAAGCATGTCAACCGTTCAGCCTTCGCTGGGAGCTCGTAGCTGATCTATTTACACACACTGTGAATTAGTTTTGGGGTGAGCGAAGGGGAATTTTGAAAAAACTTGTAGAAAGAATTTGGTCCGTAACTTTTCCGGACACCTCCGCACACGAAATTGAGATTGTTTCCATGAAAGATTAAACACTCAATAAACAATTTACAAGATATTTTTAAGGAAATATGATTCGGAAATGTGCGATATGGAGGCATTTCTCTGGCATGTTTTCTACAGTATTCTCCTTTTATCACAAAAACGAAGCAACAATATAATCTGAAATTCACAGAATCGTATCTTTATAAGATGTAATACTACTGCACATGCACTTCAGTTCATGAAGTGGTTCTGAAATCTTCTGCGCATACAGAATATATATTCCTCAAAATGCATCCTACATTTTGTCATGCTTGTTTGGCGGCGGATCTCCCTCGATCAAAGAGCCAAACGCGTCAAATATTCCATTGTAATATCAATGCACGCGACTGCTGTAGGAATAAATTACACTTCGTGCTGACTCCATTCCTTACACCTCTCTGATGTAAGGAATGTAAGGAATGGAGTCAGCACGAAGCGTAATTTTTTCCTACAGCAGTCGCGTGCATTGATATCAAAATGTAATATTTTGCGCGTTTAGCTCTCTGATCGAGGGGATCCGCCGCCAAACAAGCAAGACAAATGTAGTTAGGATTATATATTCTGTATGCGCAGAAGATTTCAGAACCACTTCATGTACTGAAGTGCATTTGCAGTAGTAGAACATCGTACAATGATATGATTCTGTGAATTTCAGATTAATTGTTGCTTTGTTTTTTGATAAATCGAGAATACTGTCGAAAACATGTGAGCGAAATGCCTCTATTTCGCACATTGGGCAATCATATTTCCTTACAAACATCTTGTAAATCGCTGAAAAGTTATGGTGTTCTCAACAGGTGCTGTTCAGGTGTTTGAACAATTATGAAAATGATTGTGTGGCAACGGTTTCTCAGAGAGAACAAAAGAAATGTACAGTCTCATTTCGCATGTCCCGTTCTGTTAATGACATTAATACTTCCATGAGCACAACAGGTATCAGCAAACACAAATAAACAAGTTTTTCAAGTAAAATATCTCTGCTTCACGCAAACACACACAAACGCCGTTCATGATAACACACAGCTTAATATATCACTTTGAGGGTGGTTGAATCTCCCAAATGCACAAGTTGTCGGAAAGTGGAGAAATTGGTCAATTTTGTAATTAATACAAATAGCTTATATGTCCAATTTTTAATGATTCCTCAATACTTTTCGAAACAAAAGCAGAGTATTAAGATCTGTCATTATCTGCCGTTAACTTCCTTATAGTTTGCAAACGAATTTGTCAAAAACAAAACGTCTACAGACAAATGGAAAATTAAAGAAATTTCTTTTCAAGTTGACATCAGCTTAATGTCGGCTCGGCACATGGAACATCAAATCATTGTCATGATTATAGAATTCTTTTGAAATTCATGAGCACGCTTTAGAACCCATACAGATGTTTAAATATATTATGCTCGAGTTTCTACTCCTTCCTATAACACTTCCCTGATAAGATCAGCTATTAACTCCCAGCGAGCTGAACGGTTTACATATTTCTCAAACCAGATTTTTCTTTTTTATTCAGAGGAAGGCACTGCCTAATTAGAAATACAGCCTATTGTTTGAAGCACCTGAATGTCTTGAATTTTTATGAGGCGGCCGATATCATAGATCAAAGGAAGTCGATCCGAGCTCAGTTCATCCATTATAAGTCCATGATTACACATTGTATGGTTCCGATTCGTTCTTGTGGACATGAGCGTGTGACTGAACTGAAAGTGGCAACACCTATCACGATAATGGAATTGCCAATAAGCACAACCTCAACAACACGTGGTCTACCGATACGCGCAAGAAATGTAAACTTGCCAAGAATCTTTTGCAAACCCTTGCATGGACAAATTACTTACTAAAGGAACATTCGAACATACCAAAAGAACAATATTTACTTGGAAGAAGTGAACAATCAATGAAGCAAACGCACTCAAGAAATGGAAGAGGCCTGGATCAAGAGCTCTTCAGGAAACAGCAAAATAAACCATTACATTCGTCTCTTTGGTGACAAAATAATTCAAGGGAACTTCGCTGATCGTTTGTTGAATAATAAAACAAGATTAAATCGATAAATGATTTGTAAGGTAACGCATGACTCTTAATTTTTGGAACAAAATACTACAGCTGCGCTCATGTTTCTTATTTAGAATAATCAAGTCTCTGCGGTAGCAAAGTCTGCATTACTTATTTCGAAATAAAAGTAGTTTTTAAACCAATGCTATCGATTGCTGTGAGGAATTGTAAGTAATATCATCTAATGCGCATTGGTTTTCAAGATCATAGATTACCAAATGCATCGAAAAGCGAGACATTATCTATCCCAGACATAATGGAGAAGATTTGTTACCGCAAATGCGACGAAGAAAAGGGCGCTTCTTTGTCAATCCGATATCAGTTGAAATTACGGTGCACGGTATGCATTTCCAATTATCAAGGACAAACCATCCAGGGCCCATCGGTCGGCAAGTGCAGTTGAAAGGAGCGGTGATGAAGGGTCAAGATGACATCCATTATGTCCACCGATTTAATCTGAGCGGCATCAGGAACTTGCGGTTAAGATAATGGATTAATGTATGGATTAATTATGGATTAATTAACCTGCTATATCATACCTTCGAAACAGGGATGAAAAATTTTAGATTAAACATGTTAAAGCAGGGGGAACTCCCTGAGAAAACTACACAAGTGTACACGAAAAAAAAGGAAGACCATTAGGCACATTTAATTGTTCGCATATCAATTTAAAAGAATGAAAGAAACAACACAAATACACTCAGCCCGAACAATTTTTCCCGGCACCCCGAGGCCAGCATTCACCTTATGGAGATGACGGTAAGGAATCAAACTTCAACGGAATGGCCAAGACAACAAAGGCAATTATGAAAAAAAAAAACGTTAGGAAATATTCCATAGCTAGAAGAAGGCTAACACATTTCTCAAAATAGCTATGATGAACCTTAAAAAAGTATTATTAGCAGGTACAGAATTAACGTCATACCATGGAGAGAATCCTTTAAAATCCGTCCTCATGACGGCACTCTCCGCACTACAGTGAGTGAAATGCCGAGGGTCTTTAAGGGTGTCACGGAGATGCATAGTTACGTTTTCTACAGTCACACATGAAAACAATCATTTCACATACCAGGCAGATAAGAAACATGGGCCCTCTCTGATTAAGATTGATTGGTTTATTGGTACTTGACTATCTTGATATTTGTATTAATCGTAACTCTTTCCAAAGAGGGGCTTTGGTTTGAAAGTATATTTATCCTACATTTGACATATTTTCCCTCATAAAAAGGAGAAAAACTGTTCATATGTTTTAAGAATCTGCTCCAGCAGATGCTTGTAACAACACTCAGTCAATACTTATTTCATTTATTTCTTTCGAATTCCACGTTTCAGATATTACAATTCATATTGCGTTAATGTGGAGTACTGAAGAGTGCGTTTTATTAATGAACGTACTCATTAAAAGGTCGGATATTGAAATAAGGGGAAACAAATTCTCTCCCACCCACCCTGTCATCAGAAATTCAATCTCCCCTGTCATGAATTATCCCAAGCGAGATTCGCATTCCTGCACGTGAAGCCTTGTATAAAAACACTAATTATGTTAATCAGAAGTAAATTCCTATTCTAATTGGACAAGATGCCACCTATGGGCAGAGGAGCTTTCGGGTCTTTTCTCAAATGTTTGCGTAAGATTTTTTTTTTCATTCGATGTAGTCATTACGGCGTAAAAAAATCGTAAAAATATCCCAACTCTCGTTTGTGTGATTTCGCCACCGGCATTTGGAGTTGGCGCATGCGCATATGCCAGCAAATGTTCATCTCTCATAAGCATCTCGATCGCGGGGTAAGAAAGCTCGCTATTGTCATGATTGTAGATTCCGAGGATAGAATTCACTGAAATCTGATAGAAATCTGTCGATTTAGATGAACATATTTACAGCACAAATTAAACCCCCGCGATTGAGCACAAATAAGAGTAGCTTTTTCCTGCAGAATGGCACCTAGTAAAAAGAATCGCGGCTACTGCTGATACTATAGGAAATAAAATCAAATCAAATGGAATTAATGAAGCTTCTCCTCTTTCCACTCCACCTCGAAATAAAAATTCCTTACTTAACCAAATCAAATTTAGTATCAATTCATCCTAGTTCTGAGTATTATGTTTCACGCAAATGTTTTTCTCTTTTAAATACCGAAGCAAATCACATCAGTGCGATGGAAAACGATGTAATCACGTATACTCCGAGAAATATCAACAGACAAAAAACATCCAAAATAGAACAGATGTTTCATACCACAGAGATTAATAATTTAATTTCGTATCCAAATTAAATTCCCAAATAATAGTTTCCGCTTTGTCAATATTCAATATTCAAGTTTATTTTCAATATATAAATCACACTACATTGCACGAAATGTGTAGGTCAAAACAATTTCACAGATAAACAATACAATTAACAGCAAGATTTACAGATGGTGATGCATTCAGTATGCAATTAGTAATGAGCAATCTATCGATTGGAAAATAGACTGATTAAAAAACTCTGTATGGTTTAAAAATAATATTCACCCGGATATTATATTCGTTGGCTATGTATAACGTTATTAATGAAAAACAGATAACTTTCCATGGCAACATATACCTTCGAAGTACAAACTATTACTTTGACCTATGCAATCTTGATACATATAAGAAAGAAAATAGTAGAGGAAGGGGAGAAAATGGACTTGGCTACAGACATGGATACAAACATGAAAGAAGAAATTACGTTCGAGTTGAGACGTTCGATATCGTCTAGCATATGACTTCTAAAGACTTCGCAACGAGATTGCGCTGTATTTAGCGATTGTCAATCACACTATTTACAATATCTATGATAGTTCTTCGTCCCTTGAAAAAATATGAACTGTGTCTTGGATAAGTTCAAAGATAATGATTGCAACTAAAGCATTTCAAGCTTTAATCATGTATTTTTACTTTACTAATTACATGTAGTTGAATTGTTTTTACGAAAACCACAGTGGTTTGGACACATTTAAAATACGTTTAATTAGTTATAAAACACTCAGTCAAATTCGATATGCTGGATAGTAAGAACATCATGCCAATAATAACTACATAATAAGGGGTTCATCTTTTTGTATTCTGGCACTACTTTGCCATCTTGAAAATATATGGATAACGATACATGGAATTATCATACATTTTCTATATGATATATGACTGGTGTTCTTTATTCCAAAATCATGTACCCATCAGCGTGATTGTCTACGTGTATGCATTGATCTTCTAAATACCTGAACAAGTCCCACACTAGCCATGTGATGGGAAGGGAGGATGAAATCTACACCAAGAAAATATCAATAACCTTAAAACCTCAGATAAAGAGCAGATGTTTCAAACCACAGAGAATATTGATTAGATTGTGCTTTCAAATTCAATCCCCAGATAGTAATTTCCGCTCAGTTCATCCACGAGGTATTGCTTCTTTCCTGTCCAATACATAATCCGGTTAGCGTGTTGCACTAGACACGACATGTTTCATTGCTCAATACTTCTTCTACTTCATTTTTCGTATGTCTTCCTTTTCAGCGTTTCTGGACTTTCTCAATAATTTCCACGTTTTGCTTTATCATGTTTACGCTGCTTCTTCTTTCCCAACCTTTTTATTCCGTTTTCTTTAATACTTTTCATTTCCCGTGCAATTCTCTCTCTCTCTTTCTCTCTCTGTCTCTCTCTCTGTCTCTCTCTCTCTGCCTGTCTTTCCCTGTCTCTCTCTCTTTTCTCTCTCTTTCCCTCTCTCTCATATTCTCTCTCTTTCTCCCTTTCTTTTTTTTTCTCTCTCTCTCTCTCTTTCTTCTTTCTCTCTCTCTCTCTCTCTCTCTCTCTCTCTCTCTCTCTCTATCTTTCTTTCTTTATCTCTCTCTTTTTTCCGCCCCCACTCCGTCTCTCTCTCTGTGTCTATGTTTACAAATTCTTGTGTCATTTCCATATCAACGGGAGGATATTAACCTGCATTATATTTCACCTCATTGACGATTGTTTCAATCAATGAAGTAAGCAACTCCGCTTACTCTATCATTTTTAAACTATCCCCGGATGATTGCTATTTAAAAATTAACGGTGGGGTAATAAAGAAAACATAGTGCTTTCCAGAAAAGTTAAAATCCTGCAGGGCCTTTCTTCTAAGTATGTTGCCAGTAAGCAAACAAACTATGTGGATGGATATACGGTGTCCCAAACGTGTTTTTCTCTCTGAGTGAACATTATGATGACACATCGATTTAAAATGCGGCTCACATAAAGTATTAATCGTTTACCATGAGCACTGCTGCAATAGGGCGTGATGGGCATACGTTCTGCTTTTCTTTTCAACCAATGTTGGTGATGTTCGGAGAAGGTTCACTGAGACGTGAATCATGAGAGGTTCTGACACTTCCATTACGCCAAGGCGCTGCAAGCTAGAGGTATTGAAGATGACGCTTAAAAAGGTATTGTTCATCAAGTATGTAGATAGAAGATGAGTGCCTGGGAATAAAGCAATGGAAATTGCATTAATCATTATGTAAAGAAGTAGCAAATAATTCAGAAAAAATCAAAGACTTGTTGATCTAAATCAATATGTGCACCATTTATGTTGGTCCTATTTAAGTTAGGCCTGAGAGAAAAATGATACCAAAGAGCAGCAACTTAAAGGACAAAAAGGCGGCACTTTCCTTTTTCAATAAGACGCTATGTTTGATACAAAACTTCTTCACGCGCCATTAATGTTTTACTATTGTACGTAAGTCCTTATGCACCTTTATATTCATTTGTATAGTAGTATAGCCGGAATATTGAAACATAATCATTTCCTTTGATATATATACATGTACATATAGCATAGATATGCATATATTTCTCACAACTATACATATACACATATTTCCATTTCGCCACTAGCAAACCACCCCATTTCGAGGAGGAGCAAAAATCCGTACTAACGTGAATACATTATGTTCATAACAATTTCTGATAACACTGAGTTTTTAAATGTAATATTCATAGAAAATCACTGAATATGAAGATATTCATCTACAGAAAGCTTGCAAACCATACAATGAGCTTGGATGACATTCAAGCAATATATCACTTCCAAAAGTGCAAAATTAGGGTGAAAACAATCACCCTATTCTCTGGACAAATTTGCCCTACTGTCAATGACGTAAAAAAAGGGGGGCGTTATTGCGCATCACCCATGCCAATCCGCAGCTTCTTTTCCGCCAGAAGCATCATGCATTTTTAATGATACTATGATGGCAGTTGCAAGTGGATTAACATGTGAAATACAAATATTTGTGCGTAGATTGCAATTAGTCTCTGTGACGTACACAGAAAGCCACTTTCCCTTAGGCGATTTCGTAGGTCAGCAGAGAGTCAATTTACTGAAATTTGACTTTCATTAAACACAAAACGGAGCACTGTCATGGCATGTTAGCTGCATAAATTGCTCTAATAACTCATTCAATTATAAAATAAACTATATTTATTTAATTTTATTTCCTATAAGTATCACTTTTTACGCCATTGGTACCTCACACAGCTAACATGACGAAGCATTGTGACGTACGCCTGTAATCCAGCACACCGGGAAAAGGTCAACCCCGGGCCACATCTTTCGGGTTGTGACGCAAAGGGTCGGATTCAGACGTAAATCATCATAATTATCTTTTTGATGCAAGTCCGTAAAAAGTTAATTCACACACACACACACACATACACATACACACACACACACACACACACACACACACACATACACGCACATACGCACACTTTTTTTCAGAAATTTTTATTCAGTTCCATTCAAATTATACATGACAAAAAATAAACCGCAATTCCACTTGGTATTGCGGTTATAAATTAACAAAAAGTTACAGATTTGATCACATATTTGATCACAATAAACAAAAATATATTATTTTCTTTGTACCATTGTCACAAAGCACACACACATACACTCGCACATACGCACACACGCACATACACACACACACTTTTTCAGTAATCTCTACTTTGATTTCATTCAAACAGAATTATTTAAAAAATCACAGTCTTCACATGAAGTATACAAAAGCAATGGAAATTCAATAGGCCTACAATTATCAATCAATGAAAACAAACTGACATACTCAATGATATACATATCATTCCACAGTTTAACAAAAGAGAACGAATGAAATCTCGCAAGTGACGTCACAAGGTCAATACAAAATCGTAACTTTCTTATCCTTTGACGGATTTTCATCATTCACTAATACTGTATGTTTCTAAGGGCCGACTCTGCCTTTAAGAGATACTAGTGTATCCCTTATGCAGACCAAATCAAATTCTGTAAAAGCATTACGTGAACAACATGGGCAGTACAACGATCAATTTTAAGGATAATGACAAGTTACAGTGGGGTGTATAGCTCCCTACACAACATGAAAATCACTCTCGTTCCTGGAACTCATCGAATAATATCATTTTGTTTGATCAACTGCAGTAACTGATCGGCAACCAATCGACAAACATTAGCAACCACCATCAACCGGCCTCTCGGTGATATTGGAAACACGTTATATGCACGTATACCTGCATGACGGATACAACACCCCTCGAAGTATTGTAATATAATGATGTAACGTTGCTATCGAAATTGTTTCAATATTGAGCATTTTATTCAGAATATAAGAGCGACAAATCAGTAAGAGGAACATATCAGGCAAAATGATGAACAATCTGTATTATTTTTTTTCTAATGTTGTTTTGAGATGAAGACGAATAATGTCGCTCGATCCATCAGTTAGGGTGTCGTTTAGTGTAGTTCGACCATGGGTGTATGAAGCGTACGCTATCCTTGGTTCGATCGTGTGTTTGGGGGAATTGCGGGAGAAGAGGGATAATTAAATGGTACGCTAAGATCTCGTACGGATAAATGATGATAACTATTACACACTTCCCTTCTTCCTCAGCACTACATCTTCATAAGGTGATAAAATTGTAAAAAGCTTTAATTCACAAAGTCAAAATCACACACTTGATACACGCACGTTCTAACATAAAAACATCCGGTCGCAGCTAGTAAAACAATCTTCTCTTTATGATTCCTCTAATGATCTTAAGGGGGACAATCCACCCCGATTTTAATTAAAGCAGAAACATATAAAAGGTTTGTCGAAAATCCGTCCATCAAAAGATAAGAAAGACACGATTATTTAAAAGTATGATTTTGTGACGTACGTCACGTGCGTGCGGGATGTGTGTATTAATTATGTGAAAATGTCGATTTCTCAATTTAGGACATGCAGCATTTTCTCTGTGTATCTGATACATCATTAGATACACGTTTTTAATTACATATCTCTATGAAAAATCATTCCTTCACCTAAAACAGGAGCAAAAGCAATTCATGGAATAATGAGCACGCAATATTATGGGGAGGCACCTCGCACATGACGTCACAAAATTAATATTTTAAAAGATAATAACATTATCCTTTGCCGATTTTAGTCAAACCTTCACTTATATGTTTCTTTCACGTTCATGCTTTTATTAAAGCCAACTCAACTTCAATTCTCTTCAATTCCCTTTAGTTTGATGAATTCTTCGCTCGTATTACCATCCAACCCCTACACGATTCGTGTGGACATGAGACCTGATCGACGGGACATCTACTATGTCCTCATCCATATTCTGTGTACAATTCCAAGTACTGGTAGGCCTACACCATGTAACTCTGTGTTCACGACCCGCGCTCTGCGCATAAACAACATGCTCCTGGAATTGAAATATTATGATTCGTAAAATACATTACATCCTTTATTGATGGATAATGGACTACAATATCATTCTGTGTGATACCTTTAAATAATCCATCATTTTACCGACTTTCTTTTCCACACGAAAGCATAATCGTGTATTACATTAGTGATGAAAATGCCGCCCCCCCCCCTCCCCCTATTTTATGAAATGTCCTCACTCGCAGTAGAGATTGGGGTAACTCCCTATACCATTTGCCAAACTAAGGATATGCACACATCATAAGTGTTAATTTTGTAATAGAAGGTGCCCCGGTCCCCTATTTATCCTCCGGCCAACATCAACAATTATATATTAGGGCGTATTATTGTGAAAGATGAATTTCCAATAATTAAACCCGCATCGCGATGATTACCCAAATCTTCCTCCTCTTTCTCTCTCCTTCCATAAGAACTCTATATTGTGACTGCCGCCACCCCCCCCCCCCCCTTTCCCGCACCTTCCACCTTGTACTCTGTAGGCCTGTGACACCACAACCGTAGGGCTAACAAAATAAAATAATGCGACACCACGAGAATAGGAACGAATATACTAGATCAAAAAGTCCGTCAAACATACTCTAGGTCCATTTCTGCTTTCGGACATTAGCGACACCAATTACATGTGAATTGAAAACATGGCGGGGAAACCAAACTCAGGCGACGGACAAGTAGAAAGCAACAATGCTGCTCTTTATAAATATAGATCCCCATTGGTATCACGCTATGCAAGTCCGGAAATGGCATACAACTTTAGTGAAGTGAAGAAATTCTCAACATGGAGGAAATTATGGACCTGGCTCGCTAAAGGTCAACAGGTACGATTGAAAATTGAACTCATTTGCAATCGCGAGTTAGTCATGGAGTGCATACGACCGTCAAGCTGCCTAGCTTGTCGCCCTAAGCTTGGGCGTTGAACGCTAGCTCGCACCGATGGGTCCGTGCTTATTCACGCGAGCACTATGCTGTGCTTGTGTTCGCTTGCTAACTTTTCATTTTTTGTATGCTTATAGACAAAACCTATATCTAATTACATTTGTAGTTCCAAATATTGAGTCTGTGAATCTCTTAAATGCATTTTACGAAGATTGATCAATTGACTTAATTTATTTGGGCCTCTAAGCTAAGCTCTTTTTTTAATGTTTTTTTTTTTTTTTATAGAGTTTCGAGGAAATCTTTTGGCTTGCAATGCTGCCTATGCCGGCATGGCCATGGCATGGCAATTAAATTGGTATCTGGGACCGGGTATTTTTACAGTTTCAACCCTATCATTGGCATTGTTATATGACTCTTGAGTCAGATAGATCCTAGGTGTCTTTGATTTTGTCTTAACGTGGATAATGAGCAAATACAGTCCTCAAAACTTATTAGTTCTGCCTAGATTTATGGACGAGTTACAGTAATACTAGATTTAGATCTAGAGACAAAATTGAATGAAGGAAGGAAAGTCTGCTGCTCAGTCAGCATCTAGTCTAGACTAGTCGCATCTGTCACAAGCCGTTCACAGTCACACACTAAGATAAGAATAGATGCCTTTGTGGAAAACATTTTAACATTGTTCAAACAAGAATTTCATTTCTATAGTCATGTTAGTATAGACTTCAGTCTTCAAAGATGATCTTCAGAGAAGAATTTAAGTCTACAGTCTCGTTAGTCATATGAAACAGTGCAAGGTACATGTACATGTATGTACTATTGTGCAATGCCAAACACACAAAAATGTCTACAGGAAGCAGTCCAGTATGGCAGTAACAATGATGAGGCCAAAATGAAACAACAAAATGATCTAGAACAGTGGAAACAATGGCTGCTGAGAAAACAACATCCTTCCAACTGGTACATCTGGTAAAGATTATGGTAAATCATGGTTATGTCATTGAAAATGGGCAGATATGTTGAATTACATCAACCAAGTGTAAGACTACACTTACACTCCAGCTTAAAGGAATGGGCATAGGGAAAGGGAATGGGAAGAAAGGGATGGAGCCGCATTTTTCAACCACGGCTCTTTGACCTGGAGTGTAACTGTCAGTCTAAGAAATCAATAAATTGTTCTAGATACAGAAGTTGAAAATTTAGCTTTTGTTTGTTATCAGTACAATCAGTGTGGTGTCATGAGCAGGGAAGACCTGTCAGTCATAGAAAACTGTTTTGGCACATTCATGATTCTGTTCTTGATTCCTACCAGATCACCTGATTACAGTACCTTCTCTCGCTCACAGGCGCTTGGCCTTAACATCAGCAATGATCAGATCAAGGAGATGGAGGACAACTGGGAGAACATTGACTTCAAGATGGCGGCTGAGGAGGAGAAGAAGCGTCGCCATGACGTCATGGCCCACGTCTACACCTTCGCTCAGTGCTGCCCCAAGGCTGCCCCCATCATCCATCTGGGTGCTACCTCTTGCTATGTAGGGGATAACACGGTAAGCAGCTGGAAAAAAAATATGTCATGCACTTACATTATTTTATCAGGTTGCATGTATCTACAGTATCATGTATCATAAATTTCATGATTTTGTTGGCATATGATTTTCTGCAAATTATATTGAAAATCAGTGGTCATGAGGCTGTGATGTCACTGTCACTTTAAAGGGCCCCTGACAGCCAGACAGCTTAAAATCTGATTTCCACTTATCTATCTTAGTTTTTAATGGCCATGTGTAAAAAAAAATTCTGGTGACCACCCTGCAGGCAATCCCTGTCTCGTTTTGTTTCTGCCCTTTTGAGCCATGTGTAAAAGTTTTCTTTTTTTTTATGGTGACCACCCTGCAGGCAATCCCTGTCTTGTTTTGTTTCTGCCCTTTTGAGCCATGTGTAATTTTTTTTTTTCTGGTGACCACCCTGGAGGGAGTCCCTGTCTTGTTTTGTTTCTGCCCTTTTGAGCCATGTGTAAAAGTTTTTTTTTTTTTTTCTGGTGACCACCCTGGAGGCAATCCCTGTCTTGTTTTGTTTCTGCCCTTTTTAGCCATGTGTAAAAGTTTTTTTTTTTTTCTGGTGACCACCCTGGAGGGAGTCCCTGTCTTGTTTTGTTTCTGCCCTTTTGAGCCATGTGTATTTTTTTTTTTCTGGTGACCACCCTACAGGCAATCCCTGTCTTGTTTTGTTTCTGCCCTTTTGAGCCATGTGTAAAGGTTTTTTTTTTTTTTTCTGGTGTGGTGACCACCCTGCAGGCAATCCCCTTCTTGATTTGTTTCTTCTTATTCTCCTCCTCCCCGTTGTGGGCCTTGTTACTCCCTACAGGATCTGATTGTGATGCGGGATGCTCTGGACCTTCTCCTGCCCCGCCTAGCCCGCTGCATCCAGCGACTAGCCAGGTTTGCTGAGGAGCACCGCGCATTGCCAACACTGGGCTTTACTCACTATCAGTAAGGGCTCTCCTTCAACAGATAATTCAGCATATGTGCATTGAAGGAGGGGGATGGGATATTGTGCACTTGGAAAATCACCAATATTTCAGAAGTGGGTTTATCCAAAAAACTTTCTCATATTGGATTGCATTGCTACATTCAGTTCAGTACAGTTAAGTTTTTTTCCCCCCATTGAAACAACATGATATACAAACAATTCATATTGGCAAGTTACTACTGTTAAAAAGTCAAACTCAGCATGCATTCATCTCTTGCCAGACAGAATGCTTTGAATAAGACTTGAATGTAGTAGCAGTGCACAAAACCTAGTGTAGTTGTATATAATGGGGAATCGTGTTGAACAGATGAGCTGGAGTTTCTTGATGTTTTGAATTTTCACAGATGTATGCTGTAATATGTTTTATATCTTATAAAATGGTCTGCCTGAAAGCAATATCGACTTAGATTCTTGTTGTTTTTTAATTTCACTGTTAGGCCTGCCCAATTGACGACGGTTGGGAAGCGTGCCTGTCTGTGGATCGCGGACCTCTGCATGGATCTGCGTAACCTGGAGAGGGCCCGAGGGGACCTGAGGTTTAGGGGTGTCAAGGGGACCACGGGCACCCAGGCCAGCTTCCTGACCCTGTTTGAGGGGGATGGGGAGAAGGTGGACAGGCTGGACGCGTTTGTGACCAACTCTGCCGGGTTCCTAAAGTAAGATCCGTTTTTGTGCAGGTTAACTCTTTGGCCTGAATTCACAAAGGAATTTAAAATTTAGACCATGGCTTAAGCAAATTTTGAGGCATATAAGCAAATTGGTGTTTGCACATCATACTTGTGCTAAATGCAATGTTGGCTTTTGCGGTTCGATTCTTGCTAAATACAATGTTGGTGTTCATAAGGCATACTTGTTTTAATTACATTGTTGTCGCTGCAGGTTGTATATCTGCTAATTACAGTGTGGTGTTTGCAGATCATACTTGTGCTCAATACAATGTTGGTGTTTGTTAGGCATACTTGTGCTAAATCTGCTGTTGTCGTTGTAGGTCGTATGCGGTGACTGGGCAGACATACAGCAGGAAGATTGATGTAGATGTTCTCTCTGCACTGGCCAGCATGGGAGCTTCAGTCCATAAGGTACACTAAACCCTAACTTAACTCTATGTGTGCTACGTGTGACTTTATTCACAAGTAATACACACAATTCCCATAGAGCAGCAGTTTATCTGGCACACAAAGGGTTAAGGCCAACAAATTACAACTAAATGTAGAAAGACAAAATATATGTTATTTCAGTCGACAAAGACATTGTGTAATATGAATATTAGATATGATGTAATACTGGAGCAAAGTTGTCTCAAAGTCGCATTAATTATCTGATACACACACAAATTTTGGTCCTAACCATCAAAAATATCTAATTCAGTGTTCAAAGGATTATTACAAGAATGATCACAAATATCAGTAAACATTCCCTCTCCCCCCCCCCCTCCAAAAAAAAAAGCAAGTTTACATTCATTTTTATGAAAATTCAATTTTTCAAATTATGTTTTTTAAGCGTTTTTTAACACCTAGCATTTGTGTTCTGCCCAGATCTGCACCGACATCCGGCTACTGGCCAATCTGAAGGAAGTAGAGGAGCCGTTTGAGAAGGACCAGATTGGCTCCAGCGCCATGCCCTACAAGCGCAACCCCATGCGGAGTGAGCGCTGCTGCTCCCTGGCGCGCCATCTCACCGCGCTTGTTATGGACCCGCTCCAGACCCTGTCTGTGCAGTGGTTTGAACGCACCCTGGATGACAGTGCTAATAGGTATGACTGGGGCTGAAAATATTTGTGCAAAGAATCAGTGTTTGGTAGAAGAGCGTTTCTAAGTGTTTTTTCTGGCTAGTAACATTGTTTTGAAAAGTGGTTTGATTTGAATCACTGTTAGTTGCCAGAAAGAGAATCTTACAAATGCACCCCAACTACGAAGCATGTCTTTGCAGTGGTTTGAGCACATCCTAGAATACGGCGCTAATAGGTATGGCTTTATTTTTGCGCGTGCTTTGGGCTCTTTTCAAATTAGCGTCATGCCCTGGTTGAAACATATCTGGCATTCGTAAGATGTTCAAAAAGAGGAAGAGATTTGAGATATTCAGTAAATGAACCAGATAACACAGTGTAAGACTTTGACCGGGACTGAGTATAAGATCAAGTTATTTGATGAATGAATTGATGCCGGTGGTGAACTTTTGTTGCAGACCCTTTATAAGCAATTGCTGTAACATTTTATTGATTGTGTGGTCATTTTTTTTTCTCTCTAATCAGGAGGATATGCATCGCAGAAGCCTTCCTGACAGCAGATGTTTTGCTGAGCACACTGCAGAACATTTCAGAAGGAATGGTTGTCTACCCCAAGGTATGGTTGATGAATATACTTGACTTTTATGACTTTGCATTTCACATAGATTGTGATGTGTTGTATCTGGGTGATTCCACGGGGTTGGGCCAATTTTTGTGACATACGATAACCCCAACTCCGTATCTTTTTCAAACCAGGCATATATAGTCCAATAATTGCATGAGCAAAAAATGAGGCCCCATCCAGTATTATTTCTCTAAGACCATGGCATATTGCAATTTGACTTTTTTGAAAATTTGAAAATTTCTTGTCCATTTAAAAACAGTATGATTTCCATTTTATTTTGCTTGAGAGCACCTCTCTTTGGAGAATGAAGAGAATGATGATTGGGTCCCGGATTTTAACCCTCACTGTCCCATCGGCAATGAACTGATTTAATTAGCATAGGAGTATCAATGTTTGATACTGAAAGGGTTGACCATCTATAACTTTCTCAGTCTTGTAGGCAATGAAGTGTGATGTCATTAAAATGGGACTCTCATTGGCTGGTATTGAGAGGGTAAAAAAAAAAAAGACAATGTCTGTAATAGACTGGTTTACTAATGTAGTCAAATTTATGGATGTTTCTTCCCTTGGGGCCTAGTATCAAGTTCCTCTATTAAACTGTACCTGACAATGGTATTTCAGTACTTGGCATCCACTTTGCATACATTAGTTGTTGCTATGTCGGGTAAACCTCGGGCAAGCTTTCCTTAATTGGCATGCATAAAATTTGAATATGTTAGTAAACCAGTCTATTGGAAAGAGATCATAAAGTAAAAACCAGATTTGATATTGAGAATGCTTTCCTTTCAGGTGATAGAGCGACATATACTGCAGGAGCTTCCTTTCATGGCAACTGAGAACATCATCATGGCCATGGTGAAAACTGGGGGCAGCAGACAGGTGAGACCAGAGGGCCAAACTTTCCTTTCCTCCTCATGAAGCTCATCCTTTTGTTTATCTCCATATCTATCTTTGATCCCATTTACAGTGACCCCGTTTACAGGCCGAGCACGGCCTTGATTGGGGAACTTGGTACCCAAATTTTATGCATTTACAGTGGCGGGCTCAGCCCAGTCCGCTACTGTAAACGCACAAAATTGGGGTACGGAGTTCCCCAATTAAGTTTCAACCTTTCAATATTTTGTCAAAGTGGCGATCTGCATGTAGACAAACAATTACTTGAGGTCACAGTGATATCACATCACAGCGCAATTTGGTACCCCATTTGGACCGGCGTGCATTTTAAACGCATTTACAGTGACAAAAAGCCTGGCCGAGTGTGGGACAGGCGCAGGCCGAGACGACCTCCAGAGGTTGTCCAAATGCGTGCCCGTAAACCCTTTTAGCATTTTGAACGTTAACAGTGAAAAAGAGCCCACGCTCGGGTCGTGCTCAGCCCGGCATTTTTTTTCATTGTAAACATCTTTGTTTGTACTTTGTGTTGTTATTTTCATGCCCCCAACACTAAATGGCTGGTGGCATTGTTTCCGGCATGTCTGCACATTTGTCCAGATTGTATTCATGCCATAACTCAATAAATAATCAACCAAACGGCATCAAACCTTTTACAATGATTAGATATAACAGGGTAATCAACTGTTCATTTTGGGGGTTAGTAAGGTCAAAGATCAAAGGTTATAGGTGATGGTCAAATCGTCACCTGTCATCGTTTAGTCAAGAGCAATCTTCGGAGCTGAGTAGTAGAACCTTAATTTGTCTGGGAGTTGTGCTATTTATGTGAGGATGTGTTCAGTGAGTCTTTTCTAGCCTTTAATCAACATTTTGAAATGTGACTCAGGCTAGTAATTGCAGTGGGTAAACACAACTGTGGTTTGTTACATAAGTAGCCTCACTGTTTTCAAACGCTGACAACCATGCGTTTTAAAATGTGTATAAGCTCGAATCACGTGTCTGAGAATTGATAAACCATGCATCCCTCAAGTATTGAAATGCCTTTAAAATGTGGTTAGATTCGTGATTAGAAACACTGATTCTAACTTTAAAATGTCGATGTACGCACCTTATATCGTTTTGCTTGTTTTTTTGTGACTGAATGCCACCACTCAGGACTGCCATGAGCATATCCGCACTCTGTCCCAGGAGGCAGCCAACGTGGTCAAGCAGGAGGGAGGGGACAATGACCTGGTGGCGAGGGTCAAGGGGTCAGCCTACTTTGCCCCCATCCATGGTCAGCTGGACAAGCTGCTTGAACCCACGACCTTCATTGGTAGGGCCCCGGATCAGGTGAGCCACAAGCATCCCGCTCTTTATCCAAGTCACTTCAGGAAAAATGAAAATTGAAAAAAAAAGAAGAAAAAATATAATACCTGTATTTTTGCTCCAGTATGTATGCTCAAGGAAGACAAGGAAAGGTTCTTCCTCTGTAATCGTATCTCGAAGATGAAGTTAAACTTGGATGCACGTTATGAGGAGGAGTAAGGGGTATTTTCTAAATGGTTTCGCAAGACAATTTGGAAACTGTCAAGTGAAAATACCATGTCCTTGATGTTCTTTACCCAATAAAGACATGAATAAAAGAAAAAAAATGGTCATGATGAGTTTGTTGTCTTGTACAGATTACCTTAATACAGGGATTCAAGGAGAACTATTTTTCAAGGGAAACAAAAAATGTGGTCATAATTGGCAGGTGGATTTCTATACAGCTGGTCACTGGAGTAGGTTTCACTGTGTTTTACACCAATGTGAACAAATATATTTCAGGCTTGAGGCAATTTCACCATTGTATCTGTCAAAATCAATGTGTAGCCCCCAAATGAGAATGTAATCCCCTATCAAGCTGGATGGGACTGACCTAGAGGCAAAAAGAATTTCCCATGTCAAATGTCAGAAATGTTTCTTTTCATAGTAATGTGCTGCCACCATCTTTGCACAAGAAAGGCACAGTAAAATAGTCTGATAGACGAGCACATTGCCATACACTCAGAGTCGTAACTCTTAATGTGACTTTGAGGCAATTTTGCTCCAGGAATACACATCATTCCCATAGGGCAGTATGGAGTCTGGGGGAGAAGGAGTTAACTCTTTATGCGCCATTGAGGCATGTCTGCACTGGTAATACACATCATTCCCATAGGGCAGTATGGAGTCTGGCGGAGAAGGAGTTATCTTTATATGTGCCATTGAAGCATTTTTGCTCTGCTAATAGACACCATTCCCAAAGGGCAGTATGGAGTCTGGTAGAGAGGGAGTTAAGTATCAAATGAGTCATCCTTAGAGCAAAATACAGTAGTATTCCCCTATGTTAATGAAATTCTTTGCGTGCCAATCAAAATGCTGGTCGATGGGATTTGTGTTTATTAATGGTGAACAAATCCATTAGTGGCACATTCTTGGTTAATTAAGTCAAATCCACCCACTTTTGAACTAAACATACTGTAACCCTGCAGTGCAGTATATCATGTTTGATAGATTAAGATTTCAGGGGGCCTCCTTTTTTTTATCGGGGGCTCTACTTTCCATTGGTACCACTAAATTACCCGGAGCCTGATGCCATTTTGACACCGGTCCATAGTTATTCATCTCAATTACAGCTCTATTTGTTCAACTGTTCATAACCTCCTGTTTGCGCACAGGTTTGATCATTATCTCTCATTGTCCTCCTCCTTTTGTTTTCCTTTCTAAGGTCACTCACTTCCTGAAAGAAGAGGTGCAGCCAGCGCTGAAACCCTACACCGACCGCTTGGAGGGGACCGTTGAGTTGAGTTTATGAGAGTAGGAAGTGTTTGCAAGCCTGTAATTTGTCCTTTTATTGGATTGCACTGTGTGTTGTAAAGTAAGTTTAAGCTATACATTGCCCAGTAACTGAGCTAAATAGATTGTTCCAAGTGGTCCCTTCAGTACTTATTTGTACTTCCATGTTGTCAAGGTTTTTGTAATGTACAGGAAACAGGAAGACTGAGAGAGAGAGAGGGAGAGAGAGAGAGAGAGAGAGAGAGAGAGGAAGTTGATTATGATAGCGAGAGACAGTAAGAGACAGAGATAAAAAGAAAAGACAAAGGAAAGGAGAAAACTAGGAGTGGCAATGGAAAGAGAGTGACAAAAGGATGGGGTTTTGAGGAGACATAAAACCTTAAGTTGTATTTTGAGGTCATGACAATATGGCACAAATAAAGAATTGTTACAATCTTAGTCCAAATGTCAAACATCGAGTAGTGCTTATACTACAAGAAAGCACAATCAATATCCTGCTCAAACTTGTGCTTTGGCACCATGATCAGTCTCGCCATGATAATACAGTGATATTTGTGACTTGAAAAGTCAAAGCCCTAGTAACACTTGCTGAAATACCTGTCTGCATGAACTTCAATCCATTTTAGTCAAAATTTCCAAATATCTAATATCACTCATACAATAAGAATAGCAGATTAAACATTTAATTCAAACTTTTGTAATGAGTGTTAATGGAAACATACCCATGTCGCTATGACGATAAATGGATATTTGTGACTTTAAAAGCAAGACCTCTTTGAACAGCTGAAATTCCTGTCTGCATTGACATTAAAATGTTTCAATGTACTTAGACAAAAGTTTGATTGTACATCATTTCTATATTTTAAGAAAATATGATTTTGTAGAACAAGATGTGACAATATTTAGTATCCTGATGTATACATGTCTAAATACATGTATTGTATATGGACATACAGCCTGATGTGAATGCTATTGAGGGAAGGTTCAAACAATCATCTTAATGTTATACATGTACATGTAACAACATATTCCATTAATAGATTAAGGTATACATGTACATGTAATTGCTTAGAATTAATGACATGCTGGACTGTTTTCAAGGCTGAAATATTACAAACAAAAAACATTAAAAATTATTGCTGCAGTAAATCAGCCTGTGATTTTTGTTTGACATTAAGTTCTTGTAATGGATACATATTCTATCTGATGTCGTTCATTTTGGTATGGGTCCCTACACAGATCATGCATAGATGTCAGATGACATGAATAAAATGGCGACAATTTCATTGAAAATGATATCAATGTGAATGCTTTTGTTTGTTT